>JAOBBB020271672.1:0-10998 GCA_025331005.2 Zoanthus gigantus | reverse complement strand
AAATTACAGCATGGAAAGCACTTTGTACGGGATTTTCACACTCTTTGGTTTTGTATCAGAAATCTCACTCGTTCGCTGCGCTCACTCGTTCGATTTCAGATACTTCACCAATTCGTGTGAAAATCCCGTACGCACGCGCTTTCCATGAAGTAATCTCTATATATCATTATCAATTTTTGCCAAACTGCATTGTACTAGTTGGGACTTTTCACTTGGGTACAAGGGATTTAATAACTACAATTGAAAAGCCTCTGTCTGTCTTTATCTCTTGCGTTGTTATTATTATCATTAATGCAATCTTATTGTAACCTTTGGCGGTTAAGTCTTCAGTTTGATATCACAAGCTTCACTTTCGGTGGACAAGCCTTAATGAATGACCTCGCCTCGGCTTCGTGTTTGCTGTTCCTGCCATATTTTCCAGCATTCGCATAACTGTGACAGGCACCTGCAGCAATAACATATCAATTTATTTGTTATCTCTAATTTTCAATGTCAAATAAAATCTCTGGTAAGAAAACTTAACTAACAGGTAAAATGAGTTTATTGATCTCTGCACTAAGCTCTGACGCAGTTTTGGCAAGTACTTCATTCATAGCTGGATACATTATTCAACCATTTTACTGATCTTCAGTTTGACCATAAAAATACAGAACTCTCCCACTATTGCTAATGCGAATCAGAATCGTTATAAATTACTATCAGGATTGAGTCAACTTTAACTTCAGCTTTATGAGAAAGCTTGGTTACTCTTTAGGAACTGTTGCGAGGTCTGTTAATTAAAGTTTCTGACTTGATACAAAAGTAAGGTTGGTATTTGCGGTAAACTTTACCTTCATTTTTTGTTCTTTTTTTAAAAAGTATTTCACAGAATGAAAAACTTCAACTTCCCTTTGTGGGATATTTTTTGTCACAATTCTGAATAGCCGAAGTTGTAAGGCATCTTTCTACCTTCACAAGATGTCGGATGGACCGTCAAAGGGGTATAAAACTTAAAGATTTGGGATTTTAACCAGCACTGCAGTTGAGCCTTCAAGTCTTTTTTATCTCATAAAAATTCGGAAATCGAAACGGAACGCTCTTGTATAATTTATGTGTGCTTTGGGAATTTTGTGTGCTTTTTCAGTTTACTATGAAAATATTTCCTTCAAATGTTTGATTTATTATGGAAAACACGAAAATAAAAGACACAGAACGCAAAGCATTACGGTTAGTGTTTAAATCTTTGCAAGGCGAGAGTTCTATCGAGATCTGCAAGTTGCAAAAATATTCCAGTCAGTTCTGTTATTGCCATTCATAGAAATGCATTCCAATTCAGTACTTATGGAAACAAATAAAATGATTCACTTTTAGGATTGCGCCAAAAGTTAATTCGCAGTCAACTAATTTACAAAGCCCAGCTCTGCTCAGTGTAACTGTATATGCATGAAGTTATATAAACAAATGCGCATTTTATTCAAAATAAATCATTTCATTTGAAGTTAACTTGATTTTATTGCGTTTTTGATCAAGCCATCTTTGTTCTAAAACTTAACTTGTAATTAAATTTTTCAAGCTGGGAACGGAATATGTTTCATGCCCTAAATATTTTATAAGGTTGTGCTAATGTCCATGCGACTGCTGAGTCAGTATTATTAAAATAACTATAAAAGAGCCATGTATTTATAGGAACAGGAGAACAAGTTGAATTGATTCATTTTTGCAGTTTTGACTGACAGCTGTCGGCACCTTAGTGGGTAATTTTCCTTACATGACTCCCATAACTAACACGGTTGATAAAAAAAAAACAACAAAAAAAAAAAACATGCGGCATATATAATTGCATTTATAACCAACGATGCCATTTGCCAAAAAAAATCATTTCAAAAGAGTTTGAAATAACCTTTTCATAAACCTGTAAAAGAGCTGGTCATAGTTTAAAGTGAAGTATAAATTTACGGCCAATGTCCTGGCTGTATAGCTTAATATTCTTGGCGCTGCAATAAACTCAATTTATGAACGAAGACAGGTGCACCATGGACTGAGCCAAAATGTACTGCAGAAACAGGGCAAGAAATGAGCGTCGAATCAGTCAGGTTCAGCCCTAAATTCAATGAGACATCTGATTCTACATCGCATCATAATACGCTTCCCAAATAGCTGGAAACAAAGCCAGGCATTTTTTTCTAAACTCGTCAAAAGATGGAAGAATTATTTTGACTGCAGTTCAAACCTTGTACGGGAGAAGACTTCTCGTATCATGAAAACAGTTTCTTTCAAGCTACTTGTCACATAGCTTGAGCTCTGTCCCATTTCTATTCATCGCAAGATGTTTGCAGGAAAATGAAGTTCTCTTTATTATCTCTATTCAGAGTGGGCTCAACATTTTATTGCGGACACGCAGATAGACAATATGGGACGGTACTGCACGTGGATTGTTTGGTTAACACACACCAGATCATATATTATTATGATTATTGTCCTCCTGCCTTTTCAGTTCACACCCACAAAGAACATTATTTCCCATAGCAATTTTATTTTAAATGACCTAACATTTTTATACGCATTTCACAAAAAGGAACAAGCAGGTATTAGGAGTAAGTACTGACCGCCAGCACGGCAATACTTCCTGTTAATAACCTACCAATATGATCATATCTCATTACGATTTCGCTCGTGTTGTTCAAGGCAGCGGATAAGCACGGCGACAGGTGAAATTTGAAGTGGCTTGTGTTTCAGGTTTTATATCTGCGCTAAATGTAATAAATTTGATAGCGATTGAGTTTACTTAAGGGCCACGAAATCTATCAGGACAGTATCAATATGAAAGTTGATTGAACAATCCAACAATCGCTACTGTACACACATGGTTTACACATGTCGTCTTCTATGCTCGACAAACAAGCCTTGCATTAAAATCAACTCAATATACTTTGGTTCATTCGTTACCTAGAATTGCCACGAGACCTCTGAAAATTGTTCAAATCTAAAACTAAATAATCTAAGATCAATCTCAGCGTTGTTGGCTTTAAAACAGAATTGGAACTCGGTTGAAGACTTTCGCAAAGTTTGTTTAATACTTCAATCTTTCACTCACTTTTACCAGTATCTCATAACTTGGGCCTTTCGAACTCATCCGGCATGTAGAGGGAGTTCCATAATGAAATATAGACTTCTTTCGCACTGTTTGATTCTTCGCGCAAAATTTCCTTTAGCGGCTTCTTCAAAAGAGCTCAAAAAGAACTGCCCGCAACACCTGCCATTAAATAAATCTGTATCCCGCGCGCAAAAAAAGAAAGAAAAAAAGCTGCAAACGAAAGAAAAATATAAAATAAAGAGAATCAAGCTGAGTCGTGTTAATACTTGAAAAAATCGATTAAAGATGAGGGCAGGAAAGGAGATGAATCGAAACGCTAGCAACAAGCATAATAGGCGGAAACCAAGGGCGGGCCAAAGTACACAGTAAAGTGTGAGAAATAAAGTCATTACGGGCAGGCATTTTTATAGATTTCAAATGAAAGGCACGACGTTTGGAAAAACAACGGTCTGAACAAACAGAGAAAGTTGTAAATTTTGTTATTGCCAAATAATTGGTATTCACTTAACAGTGAAGAAACCTTTTAGTCTGTATCGTGAGCAAAATCGAGATTTAGAATGAATAGAAACCGTTCTGGGATGCATTTCGAACCAATCGGACGAAAATACAGAACCTTTGAAGGTAACGATTTAATGATCTACGTAATGTTTTAGCTTTCTCACTTACGAATAATGTAAAGCCCATCAACACTATGATCTGATCCATGAAAGAGATTTGAGCTGTTCATTTTCTTCCCAATCATAATTTTTTTATCCTTTAAGAAAGCATGTTAAGTCGCGCAACATTCTTTACTTAAGCAATTTCCTTGTTCTAAAAGGGTTTCCCCATTGAGTTACTCGCATTCAAAACTTTGTTTTTCAGCTTTTCGAACCGAAGCATAATCGACTTTCTTTAGAATGAAAATTGTTGAATTATATTTCATTTTCTACCTTCCTAAACGCAAAAGAATGCCAGAATTATAAACTTCAAATGTATGAATTAGATATCAAACAGAAAAACGCCATCTTTGAGCAACATATTCTGTGTCTATGGTAAAATGGAACGTTATTCATGTTCGGCTCCTAACACACTTTCGCAACATCATTTGCTAGTTAAGAGCTACAGTTTGGACATAATAATGCTAGTGAAATCATTCTAGAGTTAAAGATTTTTATTTAATATGAAGTTCTCGGTGAGTTGACAACAGAAAGCACACCGTCTCCCAAAGTCACGGTCAAATTTACCTTAAAGATAATTTCACTTTTATGACCTAATATATTTTCACCACAGAAACGACTGCGAAATAGTTAACAGGAAAACTTAAAAGATAATACTTATTTTCTATAGCGCCATAATAAATTATCATTACAAAAAGGAGTGGGATTTTTTGCAAAAACAAAAAGCAACAATGTGGAAATACTAAAATCTTAAAAGCACAACAGAAGTACATATTTCTATTTATCCGCAATCGATCGACAAAACTAACCGAAATTCCTTATATTTCTTATATTCCTTCCTTGTTTAAAAAAATTAGATAACCTTGGCCTTTTCAGTTTCTTAGTAACTTTTTGTTGCTTGCTTTCCAAGTTAAAAGGTTTGTTTTTGAGCGGAACAATTCGCACCTCGACCAATTACTAACACACATGCACCAATCCAGACCTTTTGCTCTCTAGATCGTGGGTTTTTCAAGCTTTGTTCTTAGTAATTTAATTTATTCATGACCTATAGATATGAAAGAACTGTTAGTCACTGGCTTTGCACTCCATTCGCACCTCCTGCAAGTACCGGTTTAGACCTTCAATGCAGTTCTTTATGGTGTAAACAACAATGAATGGATATGACACCATTGTTAACCTTTCCTGCAATCTAATTTAATTAAAAAAGCCTCGCTTCTTTTTGGCTGTTCTAAGCTGATTGCCGGTGCTCTAATAACAGCAAAATATTTTTAACGGTTCTCTATTCGAGGAATTTAATCGTCTAGTATCGTAAAAATTACGCACGATCGCATACGAAAACCACAGTAACACTAAGAAGCTGAACTCTCATAACTCATGCCTTAATACGAACAGTTTATAAAAAAAACTGGTTGTGATTCATAAAACAAAACAAAATTTACTCGGGGGAAATGTTTGACAAAAGCAATAACTTTAAAGACTTTTAACAGTTAAAGAAACTGTTCTTGTGACTTGTATTAGTTAAACACTCTCCCTACGTTTTTTTTTTGTTTCGAAGGAAAATTTTTTACTCTGTGTGCAGTGAATTGGAAGCAACGAGTTCACAGATATAAATAAAAGTCCAAAAAGGGTCATAAAAGAATCAAACCCAAAATGAAAAAAATGAAAAAATAACATTTGTTTTCTTTTTATACATAAATTAAAGTGACTTGCTTGGTGTACCTCAATTCAACTTGGATTTTGAACAAGTAAAATATGGAGATCGGAAATATCATCATATTTAATACTTTCACTGCGAATGGTTTGGAATCAGTCAAAATGAAAATAAAATCGCATCAGCAATCACATTTTAACTTTGCTTTTGTCTGTGTTGTAACTAATAGTTTGACCACAATCAAGGTTCTGAAACTTGCCGCGCTCCCTAGGGTAAGAAAATTTTAAGTGTTAGTCTGAAATCAATTACCTCTAATAAACTCTGAATCTACTAAAAGACTTAACCATAGTAAATAATTTTCAGATTGGAAACGGAAAAGGTGGCTTTCAAAGGAAATAAAAACGTAATTTAGGCCTTATTCTGTAAATTAAAAAAGAACCAATAATACTGATCTCCGAAAATGTCCGGGAATGATCTTTTCTTTTTTTTATACAATAAAATACACTAAAGAAAAGTTTTAATACTTAAACTGACGTGCATAAAATCAAGAGTTTAAAATTTTTGAGACGATAAATGGATTCAAGATCAAGTCAATAGTTTTTTCACGGAATTCATACCAATCCGATTTTAAAACAGCTCTCTCTCTATATATATAGAATCAGTGATTAACAAAAATACACACAAAACGAGTTAGCCATAAACTCATTTTCAAACATCATGATCTGTTTTCTAGATAGTTAGCATATGGCGAAGAGAACCGTTAGAATTTTCTAGAAGTTGGAAGTTATTGTCCGAACACAGCTAAGAGAGAGTTCATCTGTCTATTAATGTCAACAAATACTAGCAGAACACGAGGCGCTGGTGCCGGGAAAAGCGAATTAGAGTTAGAAGTGTAATCACACGCGACTATATAGTTAGATGTTTCTGAACGGGTCATTTACTAAAGAAGATTGAAGTCCATATGTTTAATGACAAAATTAACCTGCTAAGTTACACATTCAGAGTTAATGAAATCAACGTGGCAAAAAAACGTTAGATATAGAAAGCCAATCTTGAAGGATAACAGAAGCAAATGACTCAATAAATGGAAAAAAAAGAAGCTCGTTAGCGTTAAATGTGGCACGTACAGTTAGATCGAAAAACCGAGAAGGCTGACTAACTTTCAAAACTGAACAGTACTCTTTTCTTAGTACAAACCAAATGACATTAAAAAATCTTAAATTAATCAAAAACCCCGTCGTTAGCTCTAAAATGCTTAAAAAAAAACATTTGAACTACAAACTACAGCCGGAATTTTCTGTTACAATCAGTTTGCAATCAATGAAAAAACATTCTGCAATCTGCAGAAGGAAACAAAAGCGTTTTTAAAACAAAAAAATTAAAATTAAACAACTTTGGGTTTTCATCTATAACGGCTGTTAATTTGAAATATCTATCCACATAAACTACAGTCAATGTAAAATTTGTAGTTTGTAAAACTCGAAAACCTAAAAATTCGCGGTGACCTTCCTTTGGATTTTCTGTTTGTGAAAAACAATAAACTTGGCTTTGCAAAACAGAAAAAGAAAGCTTTTTCAAACGGTTCGGTCTTTTGTGTTCGCGTCAATCCAAGTTGAAGCCTTTCTCGTTTCTTTGACACAACGTCCACATATAACGTGGACCTGATTCTCTGGCAAATTGTTTGTTTTCTTCAACTGAGTAAACGACGCTTTTATTGAAATAAACTGTCTATCTCACGTGACAGTCCTGAAATCGATCTCTCTTGCACAATAAAACGCGAACAAAGCTATCAAAGTATTTTGTTTATCGACAAAAAACAAAGTTTATTTAGAATCTTAGTCTTGTATATTCATCTTAAAAATACTCTCCTCAAATATTACGAGTGTGATTTAGTTTATATTCGAAAGCTCGGCTTTTTATTTTTACATACGGAAAACATTTCCAAAGTTCAAACGACGAAGAGAATGCTCGATTTACGAAACAATATGATAAGAGACAGGTGCAAAAAAATTAAAAAAAGAAAAGTTCTACCCAGATTTTGAAAGCTAAGCAAGTGGTTTAAGTTTTACCAAAATTATAATAAGAATAAAAACATTACAACTGAAAACTGTGGCCGCAAGTGTATAAATCATACTAAAAGTATGCAAACTGGCTACAATCGAAAGCAAAATTTATTTGAAAAAAGGAAAGGTGAAACAAACTTATCATTATTCTGGAGTAACTTTCTTGCAGAAAATGCGTTAGGACTAAACAAACATGTTTTTTTTTCGTTTGTGTGAAACCTGAACAGTTTTATTTTTGAGGACTGAGGGCAATTTGAAAAACAAAGTTTTGGAAAACGTTAACTTACGTGGAACGAAACGAGCTCTAAATTAACACAAGAAAGGAGAGATATGAGATGCGAACTGTAAAAAAAGCAAATTTGTTTTTTCAGTTGCTACGGAAAAGATCTCACTCGCCATTTCATAAGAAAATACAGTATTACTACGGTTTAGCATTTCCGAAACAACCGTCCCCAAGTAAACAGTAAATCAATTGGGTGTAGAGTCGCGAACTAATTTGTGTCTTGTTTACTTTGTACACGCAGCCTATTGGCTGCGAACAAGATAATTCGGTTCACATGAAAGGTGGACTACCATAGCTGGTTGTGATTAAATACCAAATCAAACATCGAAGACCTCTTTCACACATTGCCAAAAGTTGACATTCATTATTTGCTTTTTCGGTTTTCTTTGAGCTTTTTGACATGAATGAGTGGTTTGAAACGAATCATCCCTTGCTAACAAGCCTGGCTTAACTGTCATAAACTCGCTTTCACGATGCCGCTTTTTCGACACTCTGACAAAGTTTTGTTGACAGAGCTGCTTAACGGAGCGAACCGCCCCAAATATAATTGCTGGGAAACTAAAAATCGCTCTTATTGCACTAGAATTCACATTTAGCCAGACGACTTGAGCCAAAATACTGTGAATGACGCACATTGCCTAGATATGATGCAACGCAGATTTCCAAATTCTTTTTTCGACGCAATATACAAAAACAATCAAATCTTGGGCTACTTATAAGGAATACTTTTGCTTGTCAATTTCTAAAGAGACTTGCAAATCATGTTTAAGAAACAAATATTTATTGCATGCATTTTAGCTATGGCCAAATGCCAATTTTTAGAAACTATATGTTACTTATAGGAAGAGAAAGCTAAAAAGGTCGAATTTCCTGTTACATTCGATAATATATTGACTCATTTGACTTTATAGTCTGGGGGAGGAGCAGGTCCCAAATTATGAATTCATGTTAGTCGCTACGGTCCGTGACTGCTGATTTGAAGGAGTTGTCATTTGTTGACTTTTGTAAACCGAAACGTTTTTTGGTAGCCGGTAGTTTTAGTACTTTTACAACCTATACATTTTTAAAGCAACGCGCGATGCTCTAAATTGTTTTTTACAAAATTCAGAACGAACCAGATTTTGTCTCCAAACGAGGCGTCCGAACAAGTGAAAACGTTCATTAATATCTCAGTAGGATTTATTTATACACGTAGTAACAATTACGAAATGCCTGCTCAATATAAAAAAAACTCCAGTTCTATCAATTTTTTTTAAAAAACAACCTGCTCTTTTTATGACTATTGGTTACTTGCTGTCGAAATCCTTTACATGGCTTTTCGACCTCTCCCAAACCTTGGCTTTAAACACAAAACTTGAAGTGCGAGAAAAGTGGAGTTGTTCGACGAATTTTAAAGCAAATAACAACAAAAATGCTAATTTCTTCTGACAGAACTCAAATAAAAATTCAACTCGGTTGTTCCACGACTGTTTGCAGTGCAGCAAAGAATTACCGACTGAACGTTGTCCGAGTCGCTATAGCTACAGTAGCTGTACATAACTGAACTCAGAGTATTATGGATAATCAATGAAAACCATCTTCCGTCGTCTTCATGAATGTTATTTACAGCTGGGTGTGCTGAATCAATTTATTCATATTCCGCTTATTTTGCTGTGGGGGATTTGGGTACGGTTGAAGGCAGAATAACAGTAGATACAAGGTTCCAGATTGACGGACTCGGTCGGACAGTCTTGGTTATTAACTGATATTATGAACAGTGTCCGCACAACAACAGGTACGAAATATATAGAAAGCAGCTGAAAACATGGATTGGAGCATTAAACAAGACTTGACAGAAACACTTGAGTCAAAATTAATATGTAGACGGAATCGTTTAAGATTCGTTTATTAAAATATATAGGCGTTAGTTACAATAAAATCCATAATCTTCTAACACTAACATAGTTTACAAGATAATTTTTTAAAAAAATGCCATATATTCATATTTATAAATATGAAACGTCGATCCACTGCAGTCTTTGCCTGAATTGCCAAAAAGTCAAAGTAAGTTTAATGTACACATTGCAAATATGATGAGGCAAAACTTACATTGAAGTATACCTTTGTGTTGTGACGCAACTAAATTCAGGCAACTTTTGTGTTAAGAATAATGAATCCGGATATAATTTTCTCTGCTTTGCCGAAATTTAATTTACACCAAAATGCTGTTGAAATTTTCAAATCACGTAGAATACTTCACCAGATTTCATTTCAGCAAATGGACACATTTCACCAAGTTCTTTTTAAATTTCTTGGTTTTTACGAGAACTAGGTAAGATCTTCTGTTTTTAAAGTTTTAAATTTTTGGCCCTGTCTAAAATTTCTTCTTTGGTCTAACAACAACTCTGTCGCTTTGTACAAACTGTTACGGCTCTAATATTTGAGACTTAAAAAGCATTATTTTTCATACTTTACATCCTGATTAGCTCCAAGAGTGGAGACACTCACTAGCGGTTGTTTTCAATGGACTTGCTTACGAGTGAACATTGTCTTAGCCACTCTTTCCGTTATCTATAATGAGTGGCGTTATTAAGATTTAAAATGAGAAATCGAATGATTTTCTAAAACAAAAAAATTTGACTTTAAAAAAAATCAAGCCCTATATAATGAATTGAATGTGTGCCGCTATTGTTGATGTATATAGATTTTAAAAATGACAGCAATGTTTTTAACTTTATACTTTCCTCTGACTCTGTACTCAACTAAAGTCGGCCATCAAGAAGAAAACAGCCGGAATGTTTTTCTCACGTTTAGTCTACTGGCAAGTGAATCCTGCTGGGCCGTGCGCGCTTTCTTTTTTATCAGTATTTCAGTCAAATGTTGAGAAGCTATCCGGAGATTTCATACTTACAAACTGTGGTCCCACTATACGACAATCCGCTTAGTATCTTTAAAACTCTGTTCATATACATTTCTTTGCACTTCTTGCACCAATCTCGGAAATGATATTACAATTTTTTCAATCTGTAACTTTGAATCCTTAGGACCAGGGTTAGCAAAAAAAAACTATCATACCCGACTATAGAACATCGTTGTTTTTCTAAAATAGAAAACTAACTAGCGGTAAACTAGTTTAAGCTGCGTCGGTGTTTCTAAAGAAACAATTTAATAACAAAAATGTAAATTCTACACCGTATAAAAAAGAGAGAATACTTTCTGACGTTTCGGACGTTAGTCCTTCGTCGGAGTAAAGGGAAGAAAAACAAAAAATGTAGAGTTTATATAGGTAAAGA
>JAOBBB020271588.1:0-10998 GCA_025331005.2 Zoanthus gigantus | reverse complement strand
TAAATTACTCCTCCCTCCCCCACAAAATTACTCCCGGTCGGGGTAGTTTTGTTTTTTTTGTTATATAAAACGGGTTATCTTTGGTTTTTAACGTTTTTTTTTTGGTTTTTTTTTAATTTTAACGTAAAAAATCAAGTTAATTTACGAAAGAAAAATAACACATTTGTTACCAGAGCTCGAAGCAGAATTAGTTACACGAGCCAAATTTGTTCCCCTAAACAAGTTAGTGTTCTAGTGAGGCTATCTTAAAAGGATTGAACGATTTTACAACTTTCCAATTGTTTTACGTTATATCAAATTCAACTAAAACAAAATGTCACAAACTAAAAGTTTATTTTATTGTTTTAGTATCAATTCGGTCTCTTTCAACTCGCGCATCGGATGGTTTAGATTTCTGCAGTCAATCAGCAGAAATTGTTTTAAGGCTTTACTGATATACGGGTGTCTTTTGTCGTTTGTACTAAACAGATGGGGCTTTGTTTGCAAGTAAATAAGTTAAAACGCAGTTTTCCGGCTGTCCTAGTTACTAGCCTTGCTAGAATTAACGACTGTGGGGTCCTGCCCTGACCAAGGCTGTAGTGAATGTTGGAAAGCAAGCTACAGTCATGTCTAGAGTAGAGACAATCAAAGATAATGCCGAATAACTGTCCTTACAAAAATGTTGAATAAACTTACTGAAAGAAACAGAAAAGTCACAATAACCAAACAATACACTGCAATATCAACTTGATAATTTTTTGAAGAAGAACTTTTTTTTGCGACTCTTGCGATACAATAGCGCAGTCTTGATTAGATCATACAAAATTAAAAGGTTTACAAGTCATGCATTTAAGGCAAGTTACTATTATTTGTGTACCTTGTACAAAGTACGTTGGTCTTACCTTTCTACCAATGTTGTTGTTGTGTGAATTCATTAGGGTACGAGCCTTTTTTTCACTGCTGCTGTTTTCGCTGATTACACTTTCTCCATACACATCCAAAAACTTGGAGGAGAACTGCATTCCATATTTGATGTTATCGTCACACGACTGAAAACCACAGCCGCAGTCGCTTAAATTTCCTTCAGCGCAAGCGCGACTTATTGCCCAGGTAACGCCAGCAGATGCAATTGCATATGTGAAACCTGATTCCCGGGTGCCTGCAGTTTTTAAAAGAGAATCATTAATGCCTAGTTTCCATATTGTCACGTAGCAAGTCAATTTTTGTTCAGGTCTTTTGTTTTGATCACGCGGTGACTCTTTGTGTTGTGATTATTGTTTGCAATTGATATGGTAAAACGCGCCCATCAGTTTTGCCTCTTTTTGCTACCGTCGTTGTAGGAGTAAGTTGGTCCTCTGTGTGGCCAAAGTTTAGCCACGCCGGCTTTGCCGAAGCCAGAACAGAGGCAAACAAAACAAATAAAGAAATTGAATTAAAGAAGTTGAAAGTGGAGCTAGCTCCCCGTTACAATGTAAACATACGGATAGTCCCAATCGCACCAGTCGTCTCAAAATTGATTAAGGCGATCCGGGCGATTATAATGAAACGCTCAAAAAAAAGTTAAGAAGATCCGGATGATCGGGATCGGGACGATTGTGGTCGCCTGGATTACCAGTAATTTTATCGGGGCGGTCGGGACGCTCAAAAAAAAA
The DNA here is from genome assembly GCA_025331005.2 of Zoanthus gigantus. NCBI lineage: Eukaryota > Metazoa > Cnidaria > Anthozoa > Zoantharia > Zoanthidae > Zoanthus > Zoanthus gigantus. The sequence goes on along the minus strand of JAOBBB020271588.1, from coordinate 9,367 downwards.
TTCAAATGATCTAATGGAAACTACGTTAGGAAATCGGGAAGACTGGGACTATCCAAACTGTCTAAGAATGCCGCGGTTTGAACCTACAATTTACTGAGCATGAAAAACAAGAAAGCCGCTAATGAGTTCAACACTTGCTTATTAATGGAAGAAGTTCATAAATATGAAAGTTTGTATAAGAAACTTTTAAAATATTACAAAAAAGAAATTATTTAACCCTATCTTACACGGGCTTTTTGTAGAACGCAAAAAGAGGAGGGGGGAGGGGAAGGGGGCATTTGGCCTTCCGTCCGTAATTCTCTTATACGTGTCCCTAAGCTAATGAAACCTTACACAAACATTGGCTGTGAAAAATTCTTCATACTGTGGTCTAGATTTTTGTTTGTTATGACGTCATAATGACGAATAAGCAAGTACAAATTGGCTATGAAGGATGAACAGCAAAACTCTCCAAAACCTTCTAATAAGAAAAGCATATCTTTGGTGGGAAAGTAAACCAAACGTTGATAGCAGTTTTAGTGGCTTCTTGTGTACAAGAAAAATGTTTTTTTTTTTTATATATTTAAACGTCATTATGGAAGCAATATAATTAAAGTTTCGATTATATGCGTTGAACTGAAATCTCAGTGTTAAAAACTACATCGAAGAAACAACGCGAATGCTTGGTTAGCGAATCAAAGAATGAAGTAAAGAGCAAACAAACCGGATCACACAATCGAATAAGTCGTCTACTTAATGTGTTCCCCTTAAACAGAAATCGCTACATTGACAGCACCCTGGGAACCTTTTTATGTCTTTTTAAAAAAAACATTTGAAAACTTAATTCGAACGGCAATATTTTGTAATTTTTTGCCAGCTTCCCTTGTTGGTGTCTTTTTATTGAAGGAAAATAAAATCCATTTAACATGTAAACGCTCACGCGTACGTAATTATTCAGACTGTTTAGTTGACATTTTTTAAAGTTTTAGTTTTATAAATGCTCTCCAAAGCCTAGCGGCTCGGGCGAAAACGAGTCTGACTCGTGCCAGGAAACATATTCATGTTCAAGAACCTAAACTCTATTGTTTTATTAATTCATCAAGTAAAATATACATATATCACATAGGTTACAGGTTTTCTCTTGGAATATAAAAAAGCTCCCCTTCCTCTTAATTTTCATTAAAAGAACAATAAAAACAATACAATTTGCAAATCTCTATTCGTGTTTTACTCAGTAAACTGGAACATCAAATTTATCATCATCAATCCAATTACGGGTTTATCCCCATAAATGGGGTGGCCGGATTTACCCCACTTTGGCAGCAATCTCTCCAGCTCCCACCCTCCATCTCGCTTGATTTAAGGTATCGTCCTTCTCCAAATTAATACTCTTGCTCTCCTTTTCCACTTGCGTCTTCCATGTCTTCTTTGGTCGTCCTCGCTTCCACTTGCCCTTCACTTCAAACTCCAATGCTTTTTTACAAAACATGCCCATCATCCCTCCTCAACACATGCCCGTACCATCTCACTCCATTCGCCTTTACCATCTGAATCACTGTTTCCTTCAATCTCAACATCTCCTCTGTCCTCTTTTTCTCCATCCGTTTTGCACCACACATTTCTCTCACCATTGCTATTCTCGGTCCTTCTCAAAATTGCCAACTCATTTTCCCTCAAAGAGCATGTCTCACTCCTATATATCATCGCCGATCTTACACAACTCCGATAAACCATTCCTTTCATCAGTAAGCGAGAATCTTCTTGAGTACAGCAACTCTCCGCATTCGTTGAACTTCACACCCACTCAATTCTTGCTCTTGTTGTCACAGCTGCCTCGCAACCATCGCTTGCATTCACCCTATCCCTCAAATATCAGAAACCTCTCACCAAATTGCTTCTCGTCCAATTTCACCATATGCCGCAATCTTATCTCTAGCACCTTTCCTACAACCTTCATTGCATGCTCAAGCAACTTCATTCCCCTATATGCCCTGCAACTCATTGCATCCCCTTTCCCCTTGAAAATTGTTACCACAAAACGCCCACTCATCCGGCATTCCTCTTCCATCCAACACACCCTGACACAGCTCCACCATCACACCAATCCCGATCTCCCCACTCGCCACTATCATTTCAGCACTTATTTCCGAGGGTCCAGCAGCCTTTCCCACTTTCATTTCCCTTATTGCTTTCAGCACTTCTTCCCGCCTAACCCTCTTAAGTGGCCCTTCCACCAATTCTGCTTTCACGTTCTGATCCCACTCATTCTCTTCATTCATAATTCTTCCCATGAGCTCTTTTCAGACTTTCCCTTAATCTTTCTCACTAAGATTAGCCTACCATTGCTATCTTCCTCCCTCAACATCTTTCCCATCCTTTTTCATTGACTTCATAAGGTTAAATACCTTGTTCGGATGCTCACTCAGCTCTCTCAGCTCTCGCTCAGCCACCTCCATTGTTTTCGCTACTACCTTCTTTGTCCGATTCTTCATGTTCTTGTATCTTGCTTCATTCACCTCAGTCCCACTTTTACACATCTCCTTATGCGCATCCCATCACCATTTTTGTTTACATTATCATAGTTGAGTTTGATTCTTTATACTATCATGGTTGATTACCATACAGTAGTTGTCTACACTGTCATAGTTGAGAAACAGGCCACGGTACAATAAAAGTGGAAGATACAAGTATTCTACAATCTAATTTTGGAGACTACAAAAAAGAAAAATAGCTGAAGCGTTATTTATAAAAGAACACAGGCCAATCAAGCTCGAATGAACAAGGCCAGTCAATTCCCCTACACCTTTTAATTTAAATTTATACATGTAAATTATCAGTTACTGTATCACTGTAAATTGCTGTCGATGCCCTTTGGATAAAGGGTAATCGTGAAATATACAAGTCTTAAAGAATGTCCAACTATTGTTTTATGGAGCAAGTAAGTTAGTTCTTGGTGTGAATGTACATATAATTATTACTCAAGTAACTGTGTCAGTTATTGCTGTGAAAAGCAATTTCCAGGTCAATACTTAGAACATTTTAAATCAGAAATGGCTAAATCAGTTTACCTTTAATGCAGCAACATGTATTGGGGTTTCCCCTTTCTTGTTTTTCTTGTTAATTGATTGGAGTAGCAGTTTGCTTGGCTTGGTTTCTAATGATCTTCTGCGTTTCTCTACAACAAAGAAAAAGGAACTAATGACAGACCACAAAAGATTAACCAAATGTTTAAGATTCCATGACAAAACAAAATATTACAAAACAAAATTAAAACAACTGATGCTTAGAACTTTTGAACAGTACTGTTTTGAATAGTCCTTTTTTAGAGGACTATTAGCTATGATGATGATGTAGGTGATGATAATGGTAGTGATGATGAAAATGATGCTGATAATGATGATGATGATGATGATGGTGATAATTCAAATTATGATGATGGTGTTGATGATGATGTTGATATTGGTAATGATAAAGATGCTGATGATGGTGTTGATGATGATGAAGAAGTTGATGAAGATGAAGATGTTGATGATGATGATGATAGTGATGATAATCATAAACATCATCAACATTGATGATGATGATGATGTTGATGGTGATAATGATGGTAATAATGATGATAATGTTGATGAAGATGTTGATGATGTTTGTAATGATGAAGATGCTGATGATGAAGATGTTGATGATGTTGATGTTGGTGATGATGATGTTGATGTTGTTGATGATGAAGGCCAGACCCTACAGTTTTGTGACAAAAACCTCAAACCAAGAGTATGGAAGCATTAAATTGATGATACATTTGTCATTATTAAGCAGTCTAAGTGTTGGTGACTGACTCTGAAAATAAGTCTTTTGCACAAGCATTTTACTCTAATGCAAGCCAACACCCACAGACCAGTATCCTGCATACGACTCTCGCACCTTGCAGTCAGTAAAACGTGGCATCCCAAATGTTCTTATGACAGAGCTCACCATATCGTAAGACAATGGGGAAAGAAAATAAAAGAGAAACAAAATATCACAACAGCCTTATGTCTAATGGTTATCCATCTCTTTCCCTTGTGAAAGCCACCAAAATCAGACCAATTACAGACAGAAAATAACTGATTCACAGTGCCATTTCTGTACTCCTTCTGTATCTAGACTCCTAACGGACACTTCAACGTTTTCTTCATAACATGGTATTTGAATCGTCTCATGGACTACACTATGGAGATATCTAGAATGTGCTAAGGACTCTGTCCCCCCAGGCAGACAACACAGATATTTGTATTTTATGATCCCCTGTAGTAATTACAACAGAGTCTACTGTATATCGGTGAAACTGGAAGAGCAGTGCAAGAAAGAATAAGAAACATCTGAAGTTTCTGAACATGCCAACATGACCAGCCATTACCCAACTTGAAAAACATCAAACGTCTAGAGAGGGCTTCTCACTGGTATTCCTGCAGAGTTGAATAGGCTATCCAAATCAACTCCAGCCAAACAACTGAACATCAACAGGGATAATGGGATTCAAATTCCTCACGCTAAGTAGAACACCATACAGAGAACCAATCACAGAATGGGTAGCTCAACAAATCAGGGAACCTTTAGGTCAATCAACCACAGCATTAATCACTGAACCAGAAAATGTATATAACAAGCCCTTCTCGCAGTCTACCCAACATCTGAAGACTAGCAGCTTGAGGTCAAAACGTGGCTGTCTTTCCAATGAAAAGAATCACAATCGAGGAGATACTGTTTATTTTTAAAATTGTTTATTTTCCCTCAATAAATGTTTTTCATTCTGTTGATATTGATGATGATGATAATCTTGATGATGACAATGACAACGAAGATAAAGATGTATATGCTTCAACAATTAATTCCAATGATTATTTACTGTACATACACTGTGAAGTTAAACCAATGCTTGTTTTTGAGTCAGTGAAAAAATCACTGACTCAGGTAGGATTTGAACCCACGACCTTCGGGTTACTAGACGGCCACTCTACCAGCTAAGCTACTGAGTCAACTGGGAGGGGTGTGTGGATTACAAATCTAGTCATGCGTAACTGTACAGTTTAAAGTAAATCTTGTGATTGAGTTTTTACAGCAGTGATTAACAATGCTATAATAAAATTATGTTTGGTTATGTCAGCATTTTTACTGTAGATACAGCATAAAGAGACCCACTGGAATTAACCAGCTTCCAAAAGCTGTTCAATTTAATTTGGTATGAGTGCTACATTGGTATCAAAGAGTTCACATATTGAAAGTTTTTGTACATTTCTCTAGCAAAATTGCCTAAATTGCATACAGTACTGTACATACTGTAACCATAAAGATCATGAATACAATAATTTCAAATAAAATTAGTCAAACCTGTAGCAGGGATGACAGCTGATTCTTTCTCTGTAACATTGCTTGGCCTATAAGTCTGCTGATTACTCTCAACACTTCTTCTTTTTCTTCTTCTAGGTGGGGCAGAAATATTTTCTTTCTCTTCTTTGACATCATCGTTTTCAGTAACTTGGCTTGATATCAGTTTTGTAAAATTTTCATTTTGATGATTTTTGTTAGCATTGTGTTCACATGTTACCTCATTTGTTCTGCCAGAGAAGTTTAGTGGCAGTTCAGTGTTACAACTACTGGTTCTTTTTAGCGGCACCCCATCACAAAATTCAATAAGACCTTGGTTCTGTATAGAGGTTCTTTTTTTATGCTTCTCATTTTTATTTGAGTCTTTTGTTGATAAATTTGTTCCTTTTAACTGAGATTCATTTTTCATATTTCTATCATTTTTGTTTGATATCCTAGAACTTGGTTGTATATTTCTCCTGTCCAAGCTTTCTGATGGTATCTCTGAAAGAACCTCATCATTTTTTTTACGTTCACAGTTCAAGCATTTGTCAGCATCTCTTGATTTACCAGCATTGAACTTTCTGGCATTCTTTTTGTCCTTGAGACTGTATGTTCTTAATGGAGGTTTCACAGCCCGTCTAGTATCCAAATCTTCAAAGTCAAACTCCGACTTACTTACACAATTTTGATCTTGTTTGCTTGAACTCTTGGCATCATCAAATAATAAATTTTCTTCTGTGTTATTCACATGGTCCACTGGAAATCGTGACACAAAGGAATCTGTCTCTAACATTTTAGGTTCTTGTGTCTTCTCCCACAAAGTCTGCACATCATCTAGAACCTGACTCTCCTGGGTTGGTGTTTTTCTTGCCTTCCTCACTGAAATTAAAAGCAAATAATACTGTTTTCTTTTTACAATAAAACATATAAAATTATTGTATTTCAGAGCAAAATGCTAAACCTAAATCCTTTACGAGCCAGATGGCCCATGGAGCCAGTACTTAGTGTATCTCCGGTTTCTGTAGTGTTAAACAGATGTGAGTCTTTGACTTCCCTAGGATGGGACACTACAGAAGCCATCGCAAGTTAGCTCCCAGAAAATACTGGTGCTGATTTACATACCTCAGAAGGATGGAAAGCTGAGTTAGCTTAGGTGGAAAAAAACATTGCACAAATATTCAAATCTCGGCAGAGTCAGGGATCAAACTGGAAGTCTTGTGGTCAGAAAGCAGAGATCTTACCAACTGCAACAACCATGCCCTCCCTCAATCACATTCATCAAAATAAAAAGAAAAGATTTCTGAGTGACTAAGTAATCTTTCACAAGACCATACAGTATATAGCAAAGAGGGGAATTGAGTTACATCAGTTGGGTTGTTTTGCATTTTAAAAATAAACTAATAATCTTGAGAACTACAGTATTTACAAAATTTAATACTCACAGTATCATATCAAATAATGTATCTGAGATATTTATAAAGATTTGCTTCACATAATTTTATTTGTGGCTACTGTACATGTTTGGTGTGTATAGTACTGTAGTTATATCACCTATTTAAAAATATTTTTGAAGTTTCTTAATTTTTTTTAAAAATATAAAATCTACATTATTTATTAAAGATGTTTTTGATTTAAATGTCATCATGCATGCTGTACTAACACACTTTTTAAACTTGAACCTAAAGATGCAGGACTTTCCATAAGGACAGTTTTTTATTGGTGATATTCAAATAAAAAAACACATGAGATTTTTTATTTTCCTATTAATCAACTGTATAGCAACTGTACACAAGATGTACATAGGTTTGAGTGGACAATTCAAATGGTACCAGCCAGGAAATGATTTGAAGCCCTTGGACTGAAACCAAGCTTCTGAGCACTAGACAGGAACCTTGGTAAATGGGTGAACATACAGTAAGCAAAACTACATAAATTTACATTATACATGCATGTACTGTATCTAACTTCACCTGTTGTTGTTACTTGTAGTTCTGAATCTCCAATAAGGCAGCGTAATTTTTCACATGAAATCACAATGTGGGCAAGTTGTCGATTGGTTTTCAAATCCTTTAACCAAGAAAATGTGCCACATTCAGGACATTTTGAATCAGCTCCAACTTGAACTTCAATACACTTACTGTTTGTACAGGAGAAACACCAAGTGTTATTACTTGATAATAACAAAGAATGGCACAAAATATTTATTTGTTATTAATATTCATAAAATAATTCAGACAATCACAAGCTGCAGCATACTGTACATTGGTTATGAGTGTAACATAAAAGCAATAATATCAAATAAAATTATTCAAACCTTAAACTAATGCTTGTGTTTTCTCTTTGCCCAAGAATTTGGCTAGTCGCTGCGATCTTATTTGCTACAGCTACCATTTTCATTTTCAAGTCTATTTTCTGGAAGTTGGCCCCATGCCAAGCATGCCATAACAGAAATATAGTTAATAAGTTTTAATTATTACAGCATTATCAGAGTTTAAAAGTTACTGATTGCACTTCTGCTGCAGTATATATGAATGGGGCCAACTTCTAAAAAATCAGAAAATGAAAATGGTGGCTGTAATGAATAAGATTGTGGCAGTTAGCAACAAATAGAGAGCACAAGCATCAGTTTAAGGTTTGACTAATTTTATTTGATACGAACTATTGCTTTTCTATTACTCTCATAACCAATGCATCCTGCAGCCTGTGAACAATATTAACAAAAAACATAACTGCCAGAAAAATATTTAACATTGCAAAAGTCAACTTGGTAGACAGAGATACTTACCGACAAAAACAATGATCGCAAGCCTCAAGAGAACTTGGATCTGATACCAGGGATTTACTATAACAAAAAGTATAAAAATTATAAAAATAATTTATACAAAACAAATACTCCGCAATATTAGAAAGTTCCACTGTTACTAAAGTCAGCTTCCGATTATGTAAACAACCTATATATATAGAAATTGGCTATATTTTTTTAGGCGAAAAAGGTTTTGTTTTTTTAAGTCAAGAAATGTGACTTAAATATTCAGGGATCAACAAGATCAACGCCATCACAAAACCAACATCAGCATCGGTAACAACGTCTGATTAGCTTAAAATTGTTCAACAACTTACCAGATTTTGCATGTTAAAAGTTGTTCAAGATTGGACAAAGCTTTACGGGTGTTATTCCAACCGATCATGCCTCAAAACGTGTTTTTATCCAAAGGAATAATAAAAATCAAAATTTCCCGCGTCATGGAAGAAACTGTATCAATGCGCAGACTCTGACTACTTTGTAACCACTCTCTGACTTTGTAGCCAGCCCTGTCTCCGGCCCAAAAACTACGATGTTGTTACATAATTAGTGTGATTGTTTGTTTGTTTATTTTATCTGATGGCGAAAGTAGTTAACTCCTTTGGTTTTCTGAGGCACTATTGGGAACCTATGTGCATCAATTGCTGGAGAAGTCAAAGACTTCGCGCAACGTCCTTAACAACTTCCTGTAGTCGGTTTTTTCAAAGACGCGAATCCTCGTTTCTCGCATTATTCAGCACAAGAAAAATTACAAACTTGTCACCTTTTGTTCAGAAAATTAACTATTTTAGCAGTACAGGAGTTATGCAAAACCCGAAAAACAGACTGCCAGATGAGCTGTGGGTTTTGTTACTGGTCGGTGAGTACGAAAATTTTGGGTGCGCATTTTACCTATAATTCCCTTTACGCTTTTAAAATTCAGCCGTAGTCTCAAAGACATAGTGACTTTTTGTAGTGTGTAACAGCTACTGTATCTTACAGTAAATATTCAACAGGTGCCGGAGGAGTTGTTCTTTATGGGTTTACACAGATGAAAAAACATGAAATTACAGTGAAAAAAGGAACGCAACTTCACGAAAAACTAGCAAAATCTAAGGTGACTATATTGTAAATGTGCTTTTAATTAAGAAATTAAATAAAATATGTTCTCCGTGCCTTCATCGCCTGGTGAAAACCGAGGCGAACGTTTGGGAGAATTCGAGAGCAGATCAGTGAAAACCCGAGACGCAGTCGAGGGTT
>JAOBBB020271587.1:0-19893 GCA_025331005.2 Zoanthus gigantus | reverse complement strand
ACTTTCCGCACAACCTGTAAATATGTAAGATGAGTATGAAATAAATTGTTGTTGTTTGTTTGTTTTGTTGTTTGTTGTTGAATGACAGGTAACAACCTATTTTTCTAAAATATCATTTACTTTAACGCTGAATTTCACAAACTTTGTTAAAGTTATTGGGAATTTTTCATTTACCAAAAAGGTTTGCTTACTTAGGTCTAGGGTCACAAACGCACAAGAAACCAGACGTGTTAATTTGCAAGATTGACTTTCATGTAGTTCGTGTTACAAGTTTTAATTTTAATGATTAATGTCTGTCGTATCTGTTTTTTGATTAATTTTATCCCTCTATGAACTAAACGTCAATATTCATTTAAAATGCCAAATGAAGTTTTAACAATCGTTTCTGACTATTTAATTTAACTTCAGGTTGAAGATAACTTAAATAGTCGAAAAAGTTTGGTTTTAAACTTCTAACAATATTAAAACATCAATAACAATAATGATTTCAAGTTCAAGATTTCGACTTTCTTTAAAAAAAAATTTAACCCGCTGCATTTATGGTTTTAAAAAGGTTATCAAACACTTTTTACTCGCACTTAATTCAGTCTAATGTAAATATGAAGCGAAGCTTGCTTGGTTGATCAAGCGATATCTGCCTAATTACGGAAGTTTAATCCTTTCTTTCACAAAATACTCTCATTGGCTCATTGATTGTCAACTGCATAAAAACCGAGCCGATACTTTACAATACTTTCAAGCTTAAAGCATCCGTGAAAATTTATGATTTTTGCTTCAGATATACAAAACCAATTTAATAAATGTGAATGCCTAATATAAACCCCCAGATAAATAAATCGGTTTATAGCTGTTTTTACAAAGTTAACAGGTATACTTGTTTTGTTCCAGTCAGTGTAAGCTACTCTCTCAATGCATTCTGGGCTAACTAACGAAGCATTGTTCAAGATGGCGGATCAGTACACTGCAGGTGTTGACGATGGCGCAATAGAAGCAAACGAAAACGATTCTAGGAAGAGACCTTTGGATCAATCGGGAGAGAGCCGCCAACCCTTCAAAAGGTCAAATCTTGGAGGTAAGTTTTACAATAATTCAAATTGTGGAAGGGCTTATGAGGGCGCGATTCGCTCGTTCAATGTCGCATGGCATGCGGTTGCTTAGGTCTTTCAAAGCAACGTGACTGGACCTGCGGTATGGAAAGTTTTCTTTACCTGCTATCGCAGTTAAGTGAAGTTGTTAGCATCAAAGTGGATAAGTTCTGTTGATAGAATTGTTTTAGAAACTTTAAATACTTCTTGAATTGATATTTGATTTTCATAGAATGGAGTGTTTTGCTGACAACTCAGTGCCGAGCGCGCCGAATAAACAATGACCTCAACAGTGGTAAAAGTAAAAGACCGTCCTGGCGGCGTTCAGTTTTTCGTTTTATTTTTTATTTTTAAGAAGTTTGGTTATTTATGTTAATCCTTCCGTTAAATTGTCATTTTTCATACTAACGGAAAACATCTAAGACTGCAGGCTTTGAGTTACGGAAAAACCCGAAGTATATGAATTACAAAACACTTTCTCTTTTACATACAAAATAAGCAGACAAGTTAATAAATTATTTATGGCCGATAGGTTGTCTGTTTAGCTTAAAGCAAAATCCACCTTGTCTCGTTCAGCTTTTGGTTAAAGAAAAGATCTCTTTTCGTGGTTCGTTGTACGGTTCCTCGGGTAAACCGTAAAGTTCGGGACGGTGCGAACAACAGATTCAGCCAGTTTTCGTTTCAATTTTTCAGAACTGAATGATTAAGTTCCGCCTCGCGCCTCTGTAAAAGAAGAAACGCAATTTACATTGTCTTGTATCCGCACCTCAAGACATTTATAATTACGACGTTCAGAGTAAATAAATTTAATCTCATAAAGTTTACATGATACATATTTTGGATTCACGACGATGGCTTTTGAAGGCAACGTTTAACAACCCGAGTATCTCATCAAATGACCACGGTTGGGTGATTCTAGCGTGGTTTTACCCCGTCGAGAAGAAAAAGATTGGCAATTTATCGCCACAGACAAAACTTTTTTTGTTTGTTCGACTCTTCAAGTTTAGTGAACCATCTTGGTCCGCATCATATTAATCTGCACAATGCAAGAATCGCGTGTAAGTTGGAATTTGAAACACAGATCCGTAGAATGTAAGTAATTTAAGAATATGGCTTGAGGTCATGTTTTCCTTGGTGAAAGAATGGGTAACTTTACCGTCTTACGATACGTTGCATGGCACTGTTTGCAACCGAAAAGAGTTGATGAATATATTAAAAAATGTTGCATCAGTAAAGTTTTATTTAATACAGGTTTTGATGCAGCTAAATAGAGAGCTGATTATTGAAAATGCATGTGGTGTTGACAGATGAGGAAATTGAAATCCCAAAACTCTCCCCATCCAAGTATCTGTCTATAGAGAGAATGTTTGAAAAAAGACATGAAAAGCTTTTCTGTTTAATATGTCACCACAAGCCAACAGCATCTGTCGAACTTCTGAAAACCTTCAGAGTGTATTTTATTATGTATAGTGTGTTTTCATGATAAAGCAGTTCACAGGAATCTTGTTAAGTTTTTCACATATTTTGGAAGTTTTTGTATTATTTTTTAAAATGATATATCTATATATGGGTGGGATATGGAAAGTCAGTTTATAAGATAATAAATGCAAGTCACATGGAGTAAGAGCAGCTGTTTCTGGTAGTTGTAATTTCCCATTCCAACCAAAGTAGAATCTTTTAAGGCAAATTTAATAGACAGTCTATAAAGCAGTATTGCAATCATGGGAAATGCCAAGCCATTTTAAATGCTGTTTAGAAAGGAGCTGGGTTTGGGTAGAAAGCTAGATGCAGTTTGGCCCAAAATGAACCCATATACAAGAACATATTCTGGTAAGACCAAAATTCACTAAACATAATCATTTACGGGCTGTATTCCATGTTGCTTTAGTGATAAAAAATGTTTTAAAATGGGCTTAATTTGCAAAACAAGATCATGGGTGGTTCATTTTTGTCAGTTTTGAAAGAAAGATTCAGCTCACATCTCAATCATATGATATACAAGTAGACCAGGAAACTTTTTGTCGGTAATTTTGTTGTTGAATGTTGTATCTTCTAAATTATTGTAAACAGTGAGAAAATTCTCAAAAAAAAAATTCTGACATCATGTTTTGAATGTCTGCCTTTGTTTTTAAAATAAAGTGTAAATTCATCACCTACTAATGCTAAAAACTGTAGGAATTGTGAGCCAAACTTATGCCATAATGTAAGCATGCTTGAGGAATTTTCCCTTATCTGTCATTAATTTGATAGACAAATAATGAATAATATCTTTGCAATGTAATCTGTGTTTCAATTCATTTCACCAGTTCATGTTGCTTATAAATGTATTTTTGTAAAAAGAAAAAAATGTGCTAATGCTTCCTTCGTCTTTCATTAATATTCACATAAAGATACATGTGATGGAAAAAGTTCTTATTTGTGATTAAAGATAATACCCTAAGTGCTTTTTCATCTTCTTATGATGATTATTGTTGGTTTAAATTACAAAGTGAACCATTTTTTGCTCTGAATTTTACTGGTTAGTAACAGTGGTTTAGTATTTGAAAATGTAAAAAACTTGTAAATCCTTCTTAGAGTTAGCTTTTGTTGTTATCTTGTGTGGGGACTTGTGGTGGAGACAGGCATTTGACCCATACAATCATGTTGGTTTATGGCTTGTATTTAAAAACTACTAAAAAAATCAAAATATTTATAAAGGGAATATGAAGTGGACTTGCAGTTATCCATCACATTTTCCTTCCTGAGTTCAAGTAATATTAAAGTTCTTCCTTTATTGAACTGAAACCAGGCAAACATTGTATTCATTTTTCTGATGAAAAAAACTAAACATTTGCATTTTCAAATAACTGTTCACAATTAGAAATACAATATTTATGTATGGTGGTGGCAGCTGTGGCAAGATAATAATATTTTTCTATTTTTCAGTATTATTGGAAAGGGTAAATTATAAATTTGCATTTTAGTTGTACCAGTAGTTTTCAAAACTTTTAAAATTATGAGAATAGGAAAAAAATTCACTTAGGTCTAATGGTGTTTCTATATTCAATTTATCATTTACCTCTATTTTATAATAAAAACTTCTCTCCTTTTGTTTAAATTACCTGTCTTTACAGCAAATATGAACTTGTTTTTTGCATCGTTATTACAATAATTGTAAAAACTAAAATATATTTACTTCTAATAAATAACAGGAGAATAGTTTCAAACAGTGGCTAAACTGTGTAATAATGTAATGTAAAGAAATCCTTGAATTCAAACCACTTGACTTGAAGTTTAATTTATTGTTCATATGTTTGAGTCACAGATTGGAGTCAACTTATAAAACGAACTGGATTTGTCCTGCCGTTTTATCCGTGTGCTCCAGACAGATAAAACGTCTGAAATGTGTGTCACTTTATACGTCGCTTTTCAGTCGCATCACAAATTCCTACGTTTTCACCTTGGCAGAGCAATCTTTAGCATTACTACCTTTCTGTATGCCACCATGTTGCTTTTAGAAGTTCTCCGCTGATAAAAGTCAATGCAGGCACAAAATGACATCGAAATTATATTTGACTTCTAAAATGAACTGACATCTAATTTGTCTCCCAGACGAAAAAAGTTCATCAGTTAATTGTGTGTCATTAAATGCAATATATCAACAGGGCCTTATTGCGTAACTTAAAATAAGTTGGATAATAATTTGAATTAGCTATGTTTTGACACAATTTGTTGAAGTTTTTAGTGTGTTTAAATTCTGCTTAGAGTAAATATCCAAACACCTCAGCCTTACATACTTAAATGTCCTTATGGATCATGGGCAAATGCTTGGCATGTTGCAGCACATGTATCGCTGTAATATTTGTTTTAAGAGTAATGTACAGAATGATGATCGTTAGAAAACAAGGTCTTGCTACATTCGTCACCTGGTTTGTCAATTTAGGAGCAGTTGTTGGCATACGGATCATCTTCAAGCATTTAAAAACATTTTCAAAATAAACAAGTTTTGTTTTTACTGCCATTTTTTACCTATGTACAACTTTAATAAAAGGAACTGGTTCTTGTTTGGTTTACAATTTGACGAAAGACAGCAGTTTCAAACTGCACTTTTTAACTCTTTACCAGGGACTGTTTAATACTTAAAACTTTATCAAATTGTTTCTATAAAAACACCAATGCAGCATCCCATTTATCTCATTTGTTTTGTTAGAGTTAAATTCAAAGTTGACTTAAGCAGGTGAAAGATTTTGGTTGGGTTGACCAAAATGACAATTGTGTTCAACTCAAGAAATGTTTATTAATAATAAATAAATAAAATGAATACTTTATTTTAATGTCTATTGCAAAGGAAGTGGTCGCCCATTCTTTCTAGCCAGAGGCTAATGTTTAGTTGCTCGATGGCTCAGATCTTGGTGTGAAAGTCAAATTTGCAGAGGGAGAAAAACTGGAGTACCCGGAGAAAAACCCTCAGAGTCAGATTGAGATCGACAAATCCCAGCCCACGTGCGGACTCGATCCTGGGTCGTAGAGGTGGGAGGCGTGACTGATGACCACTACGCCAACCTGACTCCCTAATAAAAATAATGATCATAATAATAATGATAATAGTTTATTAGCGCAATCATTTGTAGTATTAAAACTAAATTACAGAGTAATATTTACAATTTAAAATAAGTTAACAGTGTATACAAGTATAGGCTACTATCAATATTATGGTTAAAAATATTTAAATGTAAAAAAGGTGTCTGCTCTCTTTGTTCAACAAAAAGTAGAATTTTTTATATTTATAATGTTCATTTGTCATTGTGTGTTTCAAATCTTAGATGTGTTATTGAAATAGAAATCGTTATTAGATTGTATGATAAAAAAGTTTTTTAAAGATTTACTGACAAGAATAATCTTTTATTATGTTGAGAGGATTGAAGTTTTATTATTATTATGTTCTTTTTTTTTTTTATTTGACAGCTGCCAAACAGCCAATCGTAAAGATTTTGATTCCCAACTATGCAGCAGGATCCATTATTGGTAAGGGTGGACAGAATATTGCACAGGTTCAGCAGAGCACAGGTGCTCGAATTAAGCTTTCCCCTAATAATGATTACTACCCCAGTACACAAGAACGCATAGGTTTAATCATTGGTGAGCTGGAAAACATCACTGCAATGTTAAATTTTGTCATTGAGAAGATTCGTCAGGAGCCTCAAGGTTTGAAAATGAATCCCTCTATTACATTTGATCGAGAGAGATCTAAGCAGATGAAATTCATTGTCCCAAATTCAACAGCTGGTATGATCATTGGTAAAGGGGGTGTCACCATCAAGTCGATTAATGAGCAAACAGGAGCAAGGTTGCAGATTACACAAAAAGATGCAGAGAATGTGGCAGGTGAGCGAATAATCGCTGTCAGTGGAAACCTAGATCAGGTTCTAGCAGCTTGCACTTTATTGGTATCCAAGATTCAAGAAGATCCTGAGCATGCGTTGAACAACAACATATCATATGCAGGTTATGCTACAACTCATCGCAGCATTACCAATGGGAGTTTTGGCACCAGTGGCTTACCTGCAGCTTTAGGTAATGCAGCTGGTCTTTCTGCAGCTAGTCTTGCAGGAATTGGCATACCAACCTCAGGAAGCTCGAGTAATGCCGCAGCAGCAGCAAATCATCTGATTGCTCAGGCAGCTCTGCTTAGTAATAGTGGGTTAACAGGAAGTCCGCTAGTTAATGCTTTAGGTTTACAAAATCCGGCTGCTTTAAACCTCAGCTCAACATCCTCTAGCATCCAATCAACTGCGACACTTGAAATTACTGTTCCTGACGAGTTGATTGGTGCAGTACTCGGCAAAGGTGGTAAAACAATAAATGAGTTCATGCAGTATAGTGGTGCACGAATACAGGTGTCGCAGAAAGGAGAGTTTGTTCCCGGTACTAGTAACAGAAAAGTTGTTATTACCGGGGACTTTACGGCAGCACAGATTGCCCATTTTCTTATTACTCAGAGAATACAGCAGGTAGAAGCAGAACGGATGCTAAGTTCCCACCAGTAATCTAGACTATTCATACACTTTTTACATCACTTTTCATTGAGTCGTTTGGGAGAATGAAATCATGTTTACATTGGCACAGTGTATGTCAGATTTCAACAGGAGTTCAGGTTAGATTTCATACATGCAGTCACATTACCAAGAAATTGACTGGGTTTGAAGTTTTATTTTTAGTAATTTGTTGGATGAAAGTGTTGTTTCCTTTATAAGAAGGCTCTTCAAGTTAATTTTGTTTCTGGACAAATTTATTTTTTGACTACACCCTAAACTAGACATTGGCCAGCTTGCTGGATTGTATTTCAGAGTTATATGGAAAGAGAAAAAGATGGTCTATTTATTATATGAAGTCTTTTTGCATTTTCATGAGTAGATTATATCTTGAGGAAAATGATGGACGAAACTCTTTAAAAAATAGGAAAATCATACGCATAGATTTTTTGGAAATAGTTTAGAATCATTCTATAATTACTTTTTTGTTGGAGAAGAAGTGACAGTACTATCTCAGTACTATTTTCCAGAAACATTTGAAGCACATCGAAAAGCTACTAAAACACACATTTACAATTGGCCAGCATTAGCACCGTCATTCTTTGTCAATCATCTCGATTTTAGCAGAATTTGTCACGTGCAGTTAGGTGACTTTTTATTGTAACACTGGATAAATCAATTCTGTCAAATAGTTGTAGCTGTGCAGAGAATCCTTGTATAATTCTTTTGAAATAATTTGTTTGCAACCAGTTTTTGCTACAGTTGTGTGATGACACATAGTGTGAGCTGGTGTAGCATTTTCTTGAACTCATTTTCTCCGATATGAAATTTTGTGATGGGTAAATCTCAAAACTTAGATGTTTTAATATTAGTCATTAGTTTTTGTAAAGTAATTGTTGTTTTTCAAAGTTTTTATTTTCTGATGAATTGTATGAAAAGTTTTTTTTTTCAGAATTCGCAGCTTACGATCAGGTGATAAGAGCATTTTGGGGGAGTCGTAATATTTTCTTAGGATTCTCGGAAACAAGAATTTTTACTACTCACTCTTTCTGTCAATACATTTTCCCAGACTTATTCACTCTTAGTCCTTGATAGAGCATTTCTAGATAATCTTTTTGTTGGAAGAATTTGTTTTGATTTTTATCCATCTTGGAAACAAAACTCTCCATTTATTCATTCAGTGGTATTTTAGACCATCACAATCTTCATTTACATTTTATGATTCAGTCATCAAAAAAGAAAAAGAAGAGAGAATTGTAATATTTATTGTTTACTGTGTTTTATATTCCTTTACTGTGTTAGTCACATCAGGGGATTTGGTTTTGTCAACTTAAATGTAGAAATTTGGCCATCAAAGCTTTGTAATTCCAATGCGCCTGCCAGCTGCATTCATAGAAGCATGACTCGAATAAACTGTTACAAACATTGTCCATCCCACTGTGCCAAAACCCCATCTCCACTGCCATCATCACTACACCTCAAGTTCGGGAGTCATAGATTTGCCACTTCTGCATTTTCTTCTGCCACTCTTCACATGTTGGTATGGAACTGTTCAAGAACGTTGCTCACTGCACACATTTACTCCATGATCACAATTCTGCAACTTTTATTGTCTGTGCTGACATGTACAGTATATCATGATCTTGTTTGGAAACTGAGCACAAAGTATAAACTCATATGAACCCATAATAATAGTTTGATAACTTGTTTTGTAACTGCGTCACTTTGTCCCATGGTAACTTACTATCAGGAAAAGTTTAACACTTGTATTGTTGTTTACAAGCTACATGCTAACATTTTATTACCATAGAGAATAGATACCAACATTAGTACGCATTATACTAATTTGAAGCTAGTAATATGATCTTGAAATTGTTCCATTGCATGTGTAACAATGTTTTGATTAGTCTGATCATTGTTGTGATCACTGACAGTGATACCATTCCACTAGTTAACAAGATCACATTTAACAGTTTTAACCATACGTTGCATTTTTGCAAGGATTACATTTTGCCACATCAAGCAACTTAATTTCTTTTCTTTGCATTTGAAATTTAGAAATTTCTTGCAAAGTTTGATTAAATGGCAAATAATCTGACTTTTTAATAGTCTTAGGATAATTATATTTGCTAATATTTCACGCTTTGGTTTAACGATTATTCTTTCTTGAAAACTTGTTGCCTAATTATTACACTGGCAGTAGAATTATTTACATCTTATCTGTAAGCTTTGTTTGAAAATTACTGCCCATTAATATTTTAAGCTCTCGTAGTGTGAAAAAAAATCTTAAACCAGTTTTTAGGAAAGATTAGTGAAAAAGGTTTGTTGAGCTTGGGCCAGTATACTAAAAGAATAAGAAGTATCATTAATACTTGAAGTTGTTGTGGCTGTTCATTTGCCTCTGCCCCTATAATAAAACTAAAACATTAGGGCTTACCATTATCCTGGGTAGGAGTTACGATACAATTTGAAGCATGGTTTTAATCTTTTTTCTTCAAAATGTGAAGTGTTTCTCTTACCTTTGTGTGCTAAAGGGACTTGCAGTTGTTTTGAATGATGTCACTTCCCTTTTAGAAAGGTTGAAGTTGGAAAAACACATTGCCCCACGCTCTCTAATTATTCTAATTATTAATTTTATATTGTATACTAAATTGGTTTTAAACTGCTCTAATTATTTCCTTATTTGGAGTTTTTGGATTCAATTCCATCATTCACAAGTATCGTCAGTCCCACGTTAGACATTTGGAAGAGATTTCTCAAACAAGGAAAAAAGTTCTACCACTTGAAGAATTTAACTTTTCGTTTTGTTTCAAATTTTAGCTTGAGGTAAAAAAGAGATATGGTCAGTTCTTTGTTTTCCAGGAAGTGCAATATGCGCATCATTTTGAATTATTTTACCCAACTAAACTTCTAAAATTTACCATATAACTGATAACTGATAAAAACTTTATTGTAGCCAAAATGATTTAGCTTGCTGCTTTCTATACAGGCAACTACAGTAATTTGGTTGAAGCAATGCAACTCGAGTATAAATCAAAACCTATTACTTTTGCCTCTCGCTTTTTGTTTATGATAAAAATGGATTTTTTGATCTGCAGGGACACTAACTGGATCCTAAAAACTTTTGTTTTGATTCATCAAATTGTTTTCTCTCCGTTTTCAAACAAGATTCAACGCGAAAGTTTTCTGTTAGACTGCTGAATGTTTTCATCTTTAGAGAAGCTCTTTAACTGCCTTGAAGAACAAAAGTTACCAAGTTTTTCTCAGCATTTTTGAGGGTCTTAAAAAAGATATATAATTATCTTCTTTATAACTGTTCTCTGGTGAAAGTATTTGAAGTACTAGCAAGTTTTTATGCAAAGAAGCTTCAGCGAAAATTTGCAGTAAATTTGTTTGAGTCAGCATGTATTCAGTGCTTTTCATTTTAGCTTTTCGTCTTTCATTTTTCGGCATTTTGACTTTGCAATTATATGCTATGTGTTGATTGAAGAGTCTTATAAAATGGCAGTTGCCTGTGTATTAAGCAGGTTTTGTTAGTTGTTTCAGTCGCTGTTTTTAAGTGTCTGTAAGATGTAAAAGACTTGGGAAATGTCCGGCTTTTTTAGGAGGACGTTTCGTAAAAATGGACTAGGATAAAGATGCAAAACAGATTCTATCACTTTTTATCATTGTTTCCAAATATGAAGTGTTTAATGCCATCACCAACAATATTTTATGAAAGGTAACTGACAACTTAGCATTGTACTGAATTTGACACATTCTCTTCGTTTAGTCGTTCTTTGAAGTCAACCTTTTTTAATAGTCGTTTGGTTTGTAGATCACGATCGGTAGGTTTCCCAGTCCATTTTTTTTTTGTTGAACTCCTCATCCAATTAGCAGTAACTGTTGTAGCCTTGAAATGCATGTTCTGGCTGAGTATCATTCTATATAAGGGTGTTATAAAATACTGCATATCACTCTGCGTACTCATAGACAGCTGGCATATCCCATGTGTGATTGTTAAATCTATACAGCACTTTTGATCGTTGATAATTTTGAGCATACCACAATAACATGGTTTAACAATAAACTGCTGTTAGTGCTGTGCACACCCTTTGTACATTCACTTGGTGTTCATCAGTGTCAGATCTTCAGTCACTCATGATCCCTTTTCAAAGAACCAAGTATTCACTAGTGGAACATGACATCTGAAACGGCAAAGTTAACAGTTTGTGAGAGGAAAAACAGGAAGGACATTGTCAATTTTCGTCACGCAACCCTGTCAAAGAATTTGATTTTTATCCTTGGTAGTTTTGAAGTCGTATGATGTTTTTTTTTCACGAGCTTGCAAAGGTTCACTGGTGTCATCAATCATGAATGTTTTTATTTTAGAGTTTTATAGCTACACAGCTATTAGGCTCATAAATGTTTACTTAATTTCTGTAATTTTCTCACACTTGTGTTTTATATTTTTCCCTCTTGTTTCGTTTTCATTCTTCTCCTACGTCATGCATTTACTAATCACTCTATCGTTTACAAGTATTTTAAGTTTTGATTGTCAGGTATTTGGCCGGCTTGATTTTTAACTAATATCACAGGCATCAATCGGAAGACCAGCCTTAAAGTTTAGCCTGGTCCTCACTACGACAAGTCTTATGTCGTAATGAGGAAAACCGTGACATAAGCACAAGCACAAAATTAACAAAATCTTCTGTTCTTCTTGTGCTTATGTTAATGGTTATGTCGCTAGTGAGGACAACACTGGCATAAGCATATGAATAAGTTAAACCATTCAGCCAGTCATAGGGAACTTGGATCCAAATTTCCCTCACAAAAATCCAACCAATTGCGAGTAAGTACAATTCGTCCGCCATCTTTTTTTTGTGTGTGTTGGAGAGAGAGCATGGTAGCTAAAATTAGCTTTGCGCTTGCGTACAACGTTATGCTTATGTCGCGGCTGGCCTCATTACGACATAAGCTCGTTATGCTTATATCGTAGTGAGGACCGGGCTTTAAGGGCCTATTGGCATAAGTATATCCTGCGTAGCAAGCGTTTCAGTTGGTTTTAGGTAAGATTTTTTTTTTTGTCTGCTCGAAAATTGGGGACTCGATTTTCGCGCGACCAAAAAAGGAAATCTCGCCAAAAAGCAACGGAAATGCTTGCAGCGCAGGCTAGCATAGATCTAACTAACTGTGTTAATCAGACACGAGTGTATACAGCCTTGAATCAGTCCCAGGTTGCAAATTAATCAGCTCTACTTTGAAATGTGTTACATCGCCTGAAGTAGTTTAAGGAGATGACGTGTATACGTTCTGAACTGTCCCTGTGTTGCTGTATCGAAGATTGACTAATGACAGTACTAATGGCGTTCTTATTGATCATCGATCACACATTTCAACCTAAATACTATGGACAACGTAAAGTTACAAAAGAAGGTTAGTTTTAACCTATTCTATTCCAAAGCGCTTAAGAAGTACAAGCAATGAAATACGGGATTTCAGAATCCTTTACCTTCCATCTTACCTTATCACTACAACGATTGTAAACCAGGTTCACGCAAATAGCCATCACAATCCTCAGCGACGATGCTTCAACTTCAAGACTTGCACCTTTGCACAGAAAGCGTCGACAGTTTAATTAAGGGGAGCAGCCCCCTTAACCCCCTCTGTTTTGAGCGAGTGACTTCATTAATCTAACGATCACCATTTAGGGTCATATATAAATATACACAGTAACAGCCAATAAAAGAAGCGTACCAAACTTGTAACTAACAACAACAAAACCAACTTGTATTTCAGGACCCCTCTTCCCAATCATTCTCTTTCCAATTTCTGACTGCTGCGTCACGCGTACCCCTAACCTGGGTAGGAGTTACAATACAGTAAAACGTCAGGCCCCGGGCTTACCCTATATATATAACCAGGGAAAGAGTTACGATACGGTAAATCGTTAGGGCTTACCCTAACCTGGGTAGGAGTTACGATACGGTAAAACGTCAGTGATTACCCCTAACCTGGGAAAGAGTTACGTTATAGTAAATAGTAATTACCCCTAACCCGGTTTGTTGTTAAGTTAAGGTCTTGAATACAGTTTTACGATTATTACGAATATTATAAAACCAGTAACAGAAGTGAGTAAACTGCACTGTCATGCAGATGAGTGCTACTAAATCTTGGGCAATACCTCGGGCGGATCCAGGATTTTTGAAGGGAAGTTCGACCCGAGCAGCAAAGACGAGAGGGTCTAGGGCTTAACTGAAAACAATTGAAATATGGCGTTGCAAGGGACCTATTAGGAACTTTAAGATACGAGGACGGCAACGGCGAAGGGAGCGGCAAAGAACAATAGCCTTAATTAATGAAAACAAAAGTTGCACGTTGGAATGTAGCGTGCTGACCGCCTGCTTACTGACGTCTTCACTGATACGCCGCGGAAAGCTCACTTTCGGGATTCTGTGAACAAAGTGGACGTCCGTCAAACAACAGAATTTGACAAACTTTGTTTGCCATCAAGGCTGAACCTTTTTCTGTTCTAGAATCTCGTGCAAAGTCGAAAGGGAAAATTTATTGATGATCTAAAACGGAAAAACTATACGAGAAATAATATTTTTCACAACTGCCGTCGTCTTTGCTTTCGTTTTCGTTTCTTAAAGTCCCTATTATTTGTTTAGAAAAGGTCGCCCAGTGATATCATTTGTTTACATGACTGACAATGTTCATTCCTAAACTTGTTTCCCGGATTTTTATGTTGAAAAAGTGTTTTTAAAATTACTGTACATAAATTACGGTTAACCTGCAGAATTCCGTGCCTTATCGACCACAGAAACTGGTAGACACTTCCCAATGGCACCGGACTGAACTTCACTTGTTTTCACTTTTACTCTCTTCACAACTTTTTCACTACTGCTAAGATTTGAGCTAATCTACCCAAATGTATCTAAATTTGGAAACATTACATCATACGTAGGAATTTTCATTATGCTTTCAATGTTCCAGATTACTTAACTGTATATACACAGTGACTCGGCAATTCTAAAACTTCCACATCTTGGAATGTTGTTATCTAACTTTCAATTTTGTCAAAACTATTGTTTAGGGGGAATGAAAATTGATGTCGTGTTTCTCGTCAGCCACTTTCAGAAAATTGGTGAGGGAATTTTTCATTATTCATTGATTCTCAATATTGGACAAGCATGGTGGTTTTCAAGACATAAAGCTGTTTTTTTAGTTTATAGTATAAACAAAGTGAAGCGAAGCGCAATGGTGGACGCGTGGTGCACGCGATGAAATCGAAGTTGAAACTTGTAAACCTCGTTCTGATGTGCCAACGATTTTTTGATCGGAAAAAAAAAACAGAAAAAACATTTTCGAACTAAAAATTTGTGATCAAATCTTTGTTTTTTAAAAAAATAATGAAAATTTTCCACGCGTTGGCTAAAATTCCATGCGGACGCTGACGAGAAACATGACACCAATTTTCATTGCCTTTGGCCTTAAGAAATACAATTTCATAGCCAGGTGAAAACGGAGGCGAACGTTTCGGTGAATTCGAGAGTAGATCAGTCTAGGGTTTTCACCTACTCGAGAATTCTCACAAACTTTAAAAGCAAATGTATGTATCCGAGACCAAATATACTGTAACCGAGCGGTTTTAGTGGTCCCGACCCTGTAAACGGAAGCACTAAACTCAAAAAAATAGTGCGGTGATTTGGACCATAGTTATCTAATTCCAGACTATGGAAGAACGTTCTGGAATTTTCTAGCACGTTCTGGAATTTTCTAGAACGTTCGTCGATCCGACAAATTTCTAGAAACTCCGATGAGTGAGTGTTTCTAGTGACAAGTTCCTGGTCTGCTTTTCAGCTGCGAGGAATAAAATGATATATTTTTATAACCGGATATTTAGTATATTCGAAAAATTCCAGGAAATTTGCAGTTTATCTCAAGTCAAACTCTTGTCTTTTGTTTTTTTTTTAAAAATAGAATATGACCACGCCGCGCCATAGAGCTTGCGTAAGATTAGTATCCATGTCGGCCAATCAGCATACGAATTTGAACCAATCGACCAATCAGGATAGAAAAAATTAATCCCAAGTTCTAGAAGGCTCTAGAACTTTCTAGAATGTTCCATGAGCGATTGTGCGCCTCTATAAAAACGGGAGAAGGCACGTGGTTGTTCTCGTAACTTTGCACAGTGTCTGTGAGGTAAAGTTTAACGCTTGGAAAGGGAGTTTTTCAGCGCCAACACCTTAACTATCCAACATGCCTGAAATTGAAGAAGTTCAACAAATGGAAGATGATCAAGAAGTCGAAACTTTCGCCTTTCAGGCAGAAATTGCTCAACTGATGAGCTTGATAATCAATACTTTCTACTCCAACAAAGAAATATTTCTCCGAGAACTTGTATCAAACTCTTCGGATGTGAGTAGACGCTTTTTCATATTTTAGTAAAGACTTTTTATTTACTTAGAAAAAGATGTGTCTTAAAATGGTAAGAGCTAGTTTAGTTAACAAAAACTTCTTCTAAAATTGAAAATATAGCTGTAAAATGTAAGCTGTTTGTAACAAGGAGTCGGTCGTTGTCAAACGTACCATGTGCTCTTGTCTGGTAGTGATTAGCCGGTGAAAAAAAAAGATGCATCCGCGAATTTCATTTAAGAGGGTTTCACAACTAAAATGTTTTTTATTATTCCCAAAACATGCAGTAATATCTAAATCCATTTCGTACATATTCTGACCACATCAGTTGGGGGGAATTGTGGAAAAACTTTGTTGACCCGATTCCGATGGTGAGATCACTAAGGATCAGTTCATTGCGCTTGACAAGTGCATTTATAATTTATCGTTTGAGCTTTCGGTTCTGTTGAAGTTTTATCAGAACTACAAGCGCTGTTTACACATTGAACCGTGATGAACATCAAGAATTTCCCGCTTTCTGTTGTTGACAATAACTAATATCGATAACTCGTAATGCTTTACGCGACACAAAATGGCGAAGCAATTTTTGCTGACATGCATTGCTACCGGAAATAGCACACGGGCGTTAGAGTTCATTTCTCCAGAAAATTCGATGTTTAGATTCATAACTATTTCAGTTTAGTTCAAATCATCTCTGTTTCATCGTAACTTCAGACAAAAGTTATAACTTCGTCTAAAACATAAACCTTTGCCTTCATTGTTAAAAAATATAGAACAGCAGTGAAGCCTGGATTTTTTTCCAGGTAAATTTTATGCGTGTAGAGACTAAAGTTCTATTTTTTTGTTTTTCAAAACACAAAAAGGCAAAATGTATATAGTTATTGGCAGTTTTAGAATTTTTGATTGGCCTAAGAATTTGTGCAAGCTTTACAAGGGTAAAATTTTAGTATGTAAATCTGGAACATCTGACTGTTATCAGTTAAAAAATAACGAGAAGTATTCATGAATTACAGGTCATTGGAAACAACTGAATTCATATTTACTCAATGTTTGATTTAACTGCATTACATTGAAGACTTGCACAGTGAAAAAAAAAATGGCATGAACTAATGCAGCAGTCAATGTCCAGACCAAGGGTGGTGGGGGTAGTCTACCCATAGGAATTTGAATCAACCAGCTGTCCCCTGGGAAGGGATTTTGACACTTAAGGACTGCCTCTGTATTGGGGATTGACATGGCTGCCATGTTGATAGATTTGTCCAAAGTTTTTAAGTAGACTGGTTAGGAAACTTGGCAAACAACAAAGAAGATTACAATGTTTCTTTGTTTCATGTTATGTGCATGGTCACGGTTAGGATCTTTTGTTCTAGGTGTGATGCTCATTAGTCTATTGGCTGCTTGCTCATTTACATCTCGAAGCCTTTTGTTATTTGTGCACAGTCATATTTTAATAGGAAAAAGGACAACAAAAACATATGACAAAGAAAGTCATCAAGTTTCCTAACCAGTCGACTCTACTAACTTTGATCTGTCTAAATAAAAATTTTTTTCCTAGGGATAGGGAATTTAACTCTGGTTTCCATGAAAATGTCCAAAAGCCCCAGGATCACCCAAATCAAAATTAATGTGCCCTTCTGACCCTCATTTTCCCCAAATGCTTTTAAAAAAAACAAGTATGAGAAAAGATACTCTTAGCTGCCTAATTAATCAGGGGGGTTGCAAGAAACTGGGGGGTCAGAATTTCTAGGAAAATTTAATAAAGGGGGGTCAAAATAAACAGGAGGGCTGAAATTTCTAGGAAGAGAATGGGCAAACATTTCAATGCTGAGCACAAAGGATCATCCAAACTGAGAATAACAGCTGTTGTTTTTATACTTTGTGGTAGAGTGTGTAGATAATCGCTCAGAAATAATTAATGGGGGGTCGGAAAAAACAAAGAATTAATAAGTATCCCCCCGTATATTACAGACATCTAAGAGTAAACAAACAAACGTTAAAACCATTTCCTTTTTTATCATGTGACTATATACTTTCAAAATATTTTGACTAGTATTTGGCAGTTAAAATTAAACAAGTATTCTTATCTTTTAGTAACAAATTACACAGATCTTGTTTTTGTAATATATATTTTTTATTTTCATTTTTTTCTGACCAACCATCCTGAATTATTTTGAAAAAACTCCATGCCCCAACAAACCAATTTAGTTTGGCCTAACTTTAAATCATTTTTCTGACCAAGGCTTGCCCAGCAATGTTGTTGGGTTGAGTCACTGGTCATTTTGGTGTCCTTGCTTTAATCTCAAAATTTTCTGCTCGGCAGCCACTGCACACATAACTCGGACACAAAGTTAGGATGTGTTCTCTCTTGTTAAGTGTGATAAAATGTACTAACTGGCTTCTTAGCCATTTAGCTTTATAGCTATGTATTTAAAGATTTAATATTTATTCAAAAAATGTTAAAATTGTTTCTTTCTGTATTTTGATGTTTTAAAAGGCTTTGGACAAAATCCGATATCAAAGTTTGACTGACCCAAGTCAACTAGACAGTTGCAAAGACCTGAAAATTGAGATTATTCCAAATAAGGATGAAAAGATGTTGTGTATCCGTGACACAGGTGTTGGAATGACCAAGGCTGACCTTGTCAATAATCTTGGAACAATTGCTAAGTCTGGGACCAAATCTTTTATGGAGGCTCTTCAGGTAGGTTTTGTGATAATACTCAATATTATGCAGTTTATCTGTTGTTTTTCATTTACCCTTCGACTCCTGAAGGCCACTCTTCCAGTGTTCCTGTATTTCCTGCAGCAAAATAGCAGCTCACGATTTACTTTCAACTCAAAATCAAAGCATGTATATGTGAATTAGCATTTGAAGAATTTTAAACCAGAAATCAAAATGCAAATCAATAGTTAATTTTTTTAACTTGCTTAATTTTAAAAATACTCCAAAATAGCTTCAAAATCTTTTCGTTAAAATAAAAAATTTCAAAAATAAGTAAAGGTTTTTTCAGTCCAGACTAAAATGTTTTCAATCAGGTTTAATATATTTTCATTAGAAACTATGTTTTCTTTGCCATTTTGTCCTAAAACCCTAAGTTTGTCACGTTTTTCCTTGTAAAACACTAATGACAGTCGCTTGGTCAAAACTTAAATTCGTAACTTTTTTTTGATAAGAAAGCATACTTAAATGCAGAAATTTTCGTAAATGACATACTTTTAGTCTAAAAGATAAAAAAAAAGTGATATGTGGACAATCAAATTTAGGATTGTACTGTTGAGATTTTTTATGTTAAAACAAAGTTCTTTTTCTTGCACAGTCGGGGGCAGACATTTCAATGATTGGTCAGTTTGGTGTGGGTTTCTACTCTGCCTACTTGGTTGCTGAGAAAGTGAAAGTCATCACCAAACACAATGATGATGAGCAGTATGTGTGGGAGTCATCTGCAGGTGGATCGTTCACAGTAGCTCGTGACACTGGTCCACCCCTTGGCCGTGGCAGCAAGGTGATGTTGTACTTCAAGGAAGACCAGGCAGAATACCTTGAGGAGAAAAAAATCAAAGAAGTCATTAAGAAACACAGCCAGTTCATTGGTTATCCAATCAGCCTTGAGGTTGGTATTCTTAAATATACATTAGTGGCTGCAAGACTTGGACATTGCTCTGCAAAGTAATGTTCGTTTTCATTATAATTTTAAACCTTTCTTTCTTTTTGTTCAAAGAGCATAAATTTTTGAAATTGAAATGTTACCGATTTTCTTCTAATTTATTTGATTTTATGTTGATAATATTCCTCTATTTTATTTGGACTGTTGACTTCCTTAATGAGGTGATTGTTGGATGTAAGGTTAATGAGTGACCGTAAACTTTTTGTTGAGATTTATTTCAGTTGTATTTAAGCTTCTTGTTTAATTTGTAGATAGAGATTTTTCAAATTTTGGTTGTTCATATGCTAATACAGTCAAACCTTGATTATCCCGACTTATTGGGACTTCGGCAAATAGTTCAGATAATTGAGAGTCTGGATAATCTAAAATCTGAATATTAATGAGATACAAATGTAAATAAGAGAAATATTAACCCTTTCGCTCCCATGGCATGCTAAACGGCCCGTAAATTATGGTACTCAGTTAAAAAATTCAATCTTTCTTAAACAAGAAAACCATGTATTGACTTTGGTTTTAAAGCAAACTTTAGTAGTTTCCTTAAGTTTGGAAAGCCAGTGGTGCAAGAATAAACTGTCATTTGTGCAGAAAGTCATTAGTTGAAGTGCAAAATTTTAAAAAAATACTGTTTTGCGTCGTTTTTTGAACGGAAAAATCAACTATGTTTGGCCTTGGATTTTTTGATAAAATTTTCATTCCCAGAAAACAAAACAGCTTTCACAACAAAATTCAGACCTA
>JAOBBB020271504.1:0-11000 GCA_025331005.2 Zoanthus gigantus | reverse complement strand
TGCCATATCAATGCCATCAATGTCATCAGCTCCTACAAGGCCCTTGTATGGACGCACACCAGTTGCCTGTAAAACAAAGGCCTGAAATTCTTTTAACAATATTATATAATTTATATATATACATAAAAATACAAATAAAATAATACAGTGAATATGTTGATGTAAGTGTGTAAAAACTGTGGCAATAATGTTATCACAATTTAAACCTGAATGATACAATAGCATAATACAATGTCACCACAATGTCATTAAACATCAATTTTTTCTCATCTTCTTGTATCGAAACGTTTTAACTTAGAGTTTAATAAATCAGCTTCTAATTACTAGTGGACCAAATTACATGTGTGCAGTACTGTGTAAAATAATTTAAGAGTTCTTAATTGCAAATATTTACTTCAGCCAAAGAGGTTATGTTTTTGGCAGCGTTTGTTTGTTTGTGGGTTTGTTAGCAACATAACTCAAAAAATTATGGACAGATTTTGATGAAATTTTCATGAAATGTTGGAAATATGATGAGAAAGAACTTATTAAATTTTGGGGGTGATCCGGATAGCATTCTGGATCCAAAATTTTTTTAAAGGATTCTTCAGCATTGCGAGATAGGGCTATTTTCAACTTATGTATATATAATTCCATAATAAATAATCGGATTGATTAATACAGGCAATAGGTCATTGAATTGTGTGAAAGAGTTAATCCGTTCTTCCTTGTGATATGGACAAACTGCCAGCTTACAGTTAAGCTAGCAATTTTATAATTATTGTTCCATATTTTCATGTCTACAATGCATTTTGTTTTCCATAACACCGAATTGTCACGTTCAGTCACACAACTTAGAACAATCTGAATTCTGACATTAATGTGGCAGATTGATATATCATTCCACAATAGAATATACACGTACAAAATAAATATAGGACTACATTGTTGCGTGGGAATCACAATATGCTTGGCGGAGGTCTGCACTATCGGAGTGCTTTTCTAGTAGAAAAATGCGACCTGAAAACCTATTACTTTATGTTATCATGCAAATTGTGTCTATTTGTACGTTAACTAAAGCCTCCTGTTTTTTGTTAGCTTCACAAGAATCCATACACCCTTCATGAGTTTTGAGTTGAATTGACATACGGTTTGGTTAAAGCGAAATAGTTTCAGGGTGGGTACAAAGTAAGTTTGCTTACAAGTATACAAAAATATATTCAAATATTTAATGACAACTCCCCAAGGGGCATTTCAATGTCATTTTACATGCAAACACAGAGTCAGCATTTGGAGGATCTTAAATAGAATGCAGCAGCGACTCACACACATATTTGATACAGATATATGAATAATTAGGCAGAGTAGCAGACAAACCACAAGTCAGTGGGTTCTACTAACTCCTTCAATAGAATATCAAGAGGATGTGCCAACAGTTTAACGTCCTTATCCGAAAATACATGAAGGTCTAACCTCTTGCAGATGTTAGAGCAAAGGCAACACCTTCTCCTCAATTAATTTAAGACCCTGAGTGTTGGTCCGGCCGGGAATCGAACCCAAGCCTCCCGCACGATAGACTGGCACCTTACCAACTAGGCTAACCAGAACTTGAAGTATGTTTAAACTTTAACTGTTAACTTCTACATTACAAAGAGAACTGAAGGTCAAGCGTAAATGGTTCCCTAATTATTCAAATTTAATTAAAATAATTCGGCATTGTTGGTAAACATACTTCAATAGCTTTTTTAAAACCATATCAAGATTTAATAAGAAGCATGTGAAATTTTAGAGAGCAAAAAAGAAAAAGAAAAGCAACTCCTTATACGTTCGGAAACGTTGCAGTTGTCAATCTTTTGCCCGAATGTTTGTTCTAAAACAACAATGGAATTAATCTTATGGACTAATATAAAACTTGCAAGCTAGAAAATGACATCTTAAGTCAAACATAAATCAAATTACGCACTTACTTTAAAAGGGGAACAAATAAGACGCCGATGTAAACCCAATTACCAAACATCATTAAGATCGCCTCATCAGGTTAATTTCGTTTCAAATTATCTCCTTCAAAAACTGCGCGTCACTCTAAACTTTAACTATTTGCCTTTCAAGCAGCATTAACTTATACTTTTAAAATGTCACTTAACTGCATCCTGAAAAACAAAGGCAGATTTGATTTGCCTCCTCGCGAAGACAATGCAATACTGCAGTTAAAAATCAAATATTGTTTCAATATTCTATGTACCTTTCCAACTAGAACGAATTAAAATACTGCAAATTAAAGAACAGTTCAAACTTGATCAAAATTCAATAAATCGAACTTTTTATAAAGCATATTGCAATAGGCGGAGTTCGTGAAAGAGCTGAAAGCTGATAACAGTTAAAAACTCCGAAAGAGCTTTATAACTGAACAATCTGTGTTAGTAAATCTGAAACTTTAAAAGCACGCCTGGAATGACAGTTTGAACTGTGAAAAATACTTACAACATTTATTTTAAAACTAGAAATGCAGTTCACCTCATTTAAATCGATTATACTTAGGATTTTGACTTGCCTTTTATCCAAAATATGGTTAAACATTTCCATTCAAACGAAGAGTTTAGCTCGTTACGATGTACACAAACTTATAAGACCCAAGAGAGTTTGATCTCAGAACTGCGTATACAACAGACCCGTCCGGGACAATGAGCAGCATAAACAATACTGGCAGGTAGCGGTGTCAAAATCTCAAAATATATTTAAACATTCATCAAGAAGACAGCTGTAAATCCAGTTAAATTCATAGCAAGATACGTCACTTCTCACTCTACAAATCCGTTACAGAAACAAGCTACAAGTTTAAGGGCAGAAATCAAATAAAGATTCTTAGTTTCTATTAATATTCAATAAACTTTTAAAAACGGCTTTAACTTGGATTATATTTTCACAAAATTAGATGTACAAATGCTCTGTCTATATATAGTCATGCTTCACCTGCTCCACTGGAAAGCGTTTATTCAAACTACTTAATTGAATACGTTAAAACGATTATTGTGGTAGTTTGTTGCATTGTAAATATCTTAGTAACTTTTAAAGTATTTCTAAAAACACTTAAAAGCACTAAAACAGGAACATCTCAAACTTTGCCAACAATTATAATTACAGGTGTCAAAAATAACAAAAACAAAACTATTTCAGTTATAAAACACTTTGAACTTTCAAACTTTGAGTTAGATATAAGTTTTAATACGAGCTTTTGCTACACGACAAGCCGAAAAGTCCGCCTAGATTTCCCGCTCTTTTTCAACTACGTGTTTCTGTTGGTATAGCGGCTGTCAAGATGCAATAAACTGCATATTACGCTTTTGGTCCAGTTTTGTCGAGTTCCATCAGTTGAGTCTAAAACTAGCAAACGGTTATAATATATTTCATCTGATTATCGCAATATAAACGGTATCACAAATACACTTGATATTCACTTCAACTAAACTGAATGCAGTTTTATCTGAAGTTAAACGGAACCTTGGCTGTCCAATAATATTAATCTCAAATAAGAGTTTTCCTCAACTTTTGTCTACATCAGTAGTTCAAATTTAATGATTCTCTGTAATTAGTTCACGCCAAGGGATTTGTTTTGATCATTGAATTCCTGCATTGTAGTGCTAGTCTCTACTCTTGATAAAAAAAAACAGTAGCAATGAACGAGTGGGGACTAGCACTACAACGCATTTAAAGTCATTCTGGCATTCTGCAAACGTGGCCAAGCCAGCGCAGTCTGTTACTCCTTATGAGGACCTCAGAAGGTTGAGATTGAAGTTCTCGATCTTGCGGAGATGTCTAACATGGGTGGTCCACGTTTCACTGCCGTAAAGTAGAGTTGGAACAATCACTGCATTGTACACGAGGAGTTTCGTATTGATAGATATTCCATTGCGATCCCAGATCTTAGGTTTGAGGGAATAGAACGTCCGGCTGGCTTTTGCAATCCTCTCTTCTATATCCTTATCAAGCTGACAGTCATTGGTAACTGTGCCACCAAGGTAACAAAACTTTGATGAGATGGTAAGCGCTTTGTCTTCTAAGTAGTTAGGGAGTGGATCTCCTGACTGTTGGTGTAGTACTTCATATTATAAAGGCTCATATTACAACGACTCATATTATAAGGGCTCCTATCATAAGGGTTCATATTACAACGGCTTATATTATAAGGACTCATGTTATAAGGTCTCATATTACAAGGGCACATATCACATCTCAAAAATTGTTGACCTGCCGGTGAACATTGCTGTTGCGCTGTCATGTTTGAGAGTGGGAAAATTCGGAAGCAAAATTGGTGGTTGTGCATACTAAAAAAATTTCTTAAAATTTTGACTGTTTTCATTCAAAAATAAAGATGGAGCCCCAAAGAAACGTTTTGCTCATCTTACAGAAGATGAAACTCCTTGTAGAAGAAGACTCCATAAAAACTCAAAGCGCCACAAGGACTGCTATACGTTTGTATCTCCACTCTCATTTTTGTATTATATTTCTTTTGTTTTGATAATTGTTGTTTATTTTGTTTATGCTTTATAGCAACATCCTTAATAACTGCTTCCTCAGGAAACATCTGTTTTCATCGAGATTCTCGGGACACAAAACAGATGTTTCCCTCGTGATCAGTCATTATGTGTATAATATTACAAGGGCTCATATTACCGGGTTCATAAGAACTCATATTATAATGGCTCATATTAGAAGAGCTCATATTATAAGGCCTCATACATAAGGGCGGGTGTTATAAGCAGAGATCTCCGTAAGCCCCGCCAACCGGCGAAAATCGCCGGCTAGTCGTCCGGGTTGCACCGGCTACTCAGATCCAAATAAAAAAATAAATAATTACTTTGTTTTGCATCCAACAGCCTTTATAAATTCCTCTGCCGGCTATTCCATTTTATTCTCCTTCTACTCCAAAATTTAGGAAGAACCCTGATAAGGGCTCATATTATGAGGGGAACCTCGATTTGCAAAGCAATTCTAAAATTCAGAACTGGGATATGCTTTAGCAACAAAACTTTCTTTTCTATGGGTTTACCAATCACAGCGCCCATACAATTTTGGGTATTTCATAAGTGTAATTTAGTTCTTTTCCAACTAATTGTAAAAATATTTTGTTTTGCTGGCTTATTGCTTTTCTCAAAAGTCTTTACCAATGAGATATAAGCTGTTCGATAGATTTGCTTATTTACACTGATTTGGTCTACTTCGGAGTGCAAAGATTCCTAGAAAAGCCTTCAGTAATAACTGATTAATTATTGTGAAACAAAAGAGTCTCGCAATTTGATAACTTTTAAAACCTTTTATCATTTTCAGATTTTTTCGTTTTCATTAACTTGAATCACGGGCACCGATGGCACACTTATAAATAGTCTCACCTGTTTAGAGTGTGCTTCCAGTTTTGTTCTACGACAGGAAGGTAGATCACCTGGAAAAAGATCAAGAAAAACTTCATTTAGAAAACCATGTTACAAGGAATGATAAGCCTGGTTCACACAAGTGAAATATGCACAAGCACAAGCATAAGGAAACTATGTTCACACACGTGAAATATGCACAAGCACAAGTATAAGGAAACTATGTTCACACACGTGAAATATGCACAAGCACAAGCATAAGGAAACTATGTTCACACACATGAAATATGCACAAGCACAAGCATAAGGAAACTATGTTCACACACGTGAAATATGCACAAGCATAAGCACAAACATAAGTTAACTATCTTCACACACAAGTGAAATATGCACAAGCATAAGCATAAGGAAACTATGTTCACACACATGAAATATGCACAAGCACAAACATAAGGAAACTGTTTACACAAGTGAAATATGCACAAGCATAAGCATAAGGAAACTATGTTCACACTTGTGAAATATACACAAGCATAAGCATAAGGAAACTATGTTCACACACGTGAAATATGCACAAGCATAAGCATAAGGAAACTATGTTCACACAAGTGAAATATGCACAAGCACAAACATAAGGAAACTATGTTCACACACGTGAAATATGCACAAGCACAAGCATAAGGAAACTATGTTCACATACGTGAAATATGCACAAGCACAAGCACTTGGATTTTCTTGCGCTTGTACTTCTGCTTTTGCTTATTGTACAAGTGTGAGCCAGGCTATAGTGCAGCAGTGAACACAGAAAACAGATAAGACTACCAAAATCTGCAGAAGAAAAAGCTAACACTAAAAAGCTATCGTTGACAATGAACACATTCGTTTCCCTAAAAGGATTATCAACATGTCTTTTCTCCCATCTGAACCCAAACAATGAGATGCAACATAATGATCAATTCAGACAGACAGACAGATAGACTTACGAACTTCTCAGCTCTTGAGTAACTTAGACGCAATAAAAACAACCTTGATAATAAAAACGATCAGGTCAAACGTATTGTGTAAGAGGCCCTTTGCCGTACTTGGTGGCGTGGTACATTATCCGCCATTTTACGAAAGTCACGTGGTAGCTGCCACTGAACAAAACAGGCGATGCTGCATTGATGAATACAATGAATAAAATGGATAAAGTGTAATGCTTGTGGAATGTGGCTGGTATGATAGAAACTAAGTATAGGTAGAACAATAGTGCTGGTAGCTAACTTGAAGCCACTAAAATGGCCACTAAGGTTACGTTTATAGCGAGATTTACCCCTAAAATCTACAACAGAAAAATAGTGAGCCTGAATGCTAGCAGCCATGGACAGCTGTTTCAACTTTTTTAGGACTCATCTGTATGGCACAGCCAGCAAACAAGCTCAGGTTTTCAAAGAACATAAGTAGAAGTGAAAGCGCGATGCTTGTAGGATGTGGCTAATTTTAGTAGCTTCAAAATCCAGTAATTACTTTCAGTCTTGCATTCCTATTGTACTTTTAATGGCTTCAAGTTAACTACTGGCACGTTTGTGCTATCTACACCTGATGCTTATAAATATTGTAAGCTTACAGATATTAGAGTCAGAATCTTTTGGTTGATGACAAAGGGATTACGATTTTACAATTACAAGCTATAGCGGTCTCTCAAACACAATTCTGACATTTATTTTATTTTATTATTTTTTTCTTTTTTTGCATTTCAAAACAACAACTTGGAATTCCTTGCCCTTGCCTTCTCTCCCTTCTCCAATCATAGTAAGGATTTTTACCGGCATTAAAAGGAGCCTATGACAGCACAGAGTAATTGTTTATTACTGTTATTGTAAATGTTATTTGTGTCACAAAAAATACTACGTTACAATGTTTGTACACTTTACTTGTTGTATCAACAATAAGACTCGTGTCATAGGATTTGGTTTATTAAGTCTTAGACAGGTAAAATGATTCGTTATAGACTGCAGATTAAAGAGCAAACTTACCGTTGATGTCTGCCCATGTAGTTCCCGACAAGTCTCGTCCACCTCTGCTTTTATTGGCTAGAGTTCGAACCAGTTCAACAGTTGCCCATTCTCTGTGTCGCGAAGGCAGCCAGTTAGAAAGCGTACAGGCTGCTAGGGCATTTACCAAAGCCAGTGATACGACTTTTGTTTCGACTTTGTCTTCACTTGCAGAGAAAGGGTTACAGTTGACTAAAACGAAATAAACAAACCATGTTTAACTGGACCAAGCTGACAGACGGAAGAAAAGAGAAACAGAAATATGATGGATGAAAAGAGAAACAGAAATATGGATGGATGGATGGATGGATGGATGGATGGATGGATGGATGGATGGATGGATAGGTAGGTAGGACGATATATATACACAGAAAGACAGACAGATAAACAAGCTTTATTAGCATAACCTTCGTTACAGGTATTGCTAAAGCATATAACAGTAACAAAAAGTAACAGACAGACAGATGGGCAGGTAGGTAGATAAATAGGTAGACAGACAGGAAGATGGTACATAACAGATGGACAGACAGAATAACAGATAAACATAAATGTGATATTGTATGTGCATTAAAAGGCCTTACCTCCACCACGTTCTGCGAGCACATCAACCAGTACCTGAGTAACAGCAAAACTAGGCATTGATAGCGCTTTCTGATCTGATGTTGAGGGATCAAGTTCTAAAGTTAACTGCTGAATCTTGCTTGTTTTGGTTGAGTAACCTGCAAAGTAAACAATATCTATATATAATATAGAGTGGCACAGATTAGGTATTTAAAAAAAAAACCGTAGTATTTCATTACAGGGTTCATTGGATTTCAAACCTTTCTAAAAACTATCTGAGGCCCTTTTCTTCGAGTTTTTAGCAACTTTAAATATACTGTAGATTTAAACAAAACACAACACATTTTAAACTGGATGGCTAACCCTTAGCCATTTTCAGTGAAGCAAGTAAAGTTACAATGTAGTTCTGCCGGGTGCCTCAAAAAAAAGTACTCCTCTTTCATTCAGTCTAGCTAAGAAAGTAAAAAAGCTCTTACACTTAAACAGTTAGCATTTTATTTAGTAATGTATAACTTCAATTTTGGTACATGCCATATGCATTTTTTACACAGTATCAACTGAGATAACAGCGTTTAAAGTCGAGTTAACGTTTCTGAAAATGAGCAAAAAACGGCCTATCAAGCTATATGCATTCATTTCATAAAGCGAAAGTGAAGTTAAAAAACGTTTATTGAACAGATATGTTCATTATAATTATACTGGTACAAAATTTTGGAATCTATTAAGTTTAACGTGTGCGGCTGTTATGAATGTTTTATTTCACGGCAACATTCAGTGTCCCTCGAGAATTAAATTCCAACGTGCAGGAAAGAAACGTGCCTTGTGTCTTTGCTCGCGTGTGGGTATAAAAATGCCTCGATTATCGAAGGACCAAAGAGTTTGGATTTATTAGGAATATGCTAGGGTAAATAATGCTTGTGAAGTTGTAAGGCGATGAGCAGAATGGTGGGGCAACCTTGTTGCCCCTTCTAAACGAACAGTTATGAAAACATATCGCAAGTTTGTGCACGAGGGGACTTGTTATAATCTCAACAAGGGACGTAGTGGTCGACGGAGAACGGCTACAACAGTGGAAAACATTGATGCAGAGATTATTTTGTTTGGAGTTGAATGGTGCAAAGCAGTAACTGTTTTAAGGTGTTAGACACTGCAAATACTACCATTTAACTCAAAACAAAAGAATTTCTTTATATTCACTGGGAAAGACTTTCTCTTAATCAATAATTGTACAATGTAAATTTAAAGCTTCATTTAGTACACAAGTTCAACCTTCCTTTATGTTATTTACATTTATTTATAAATATAGAATTACATTTTAATTTTAATTGCTTCACTGAAGATGGCTAACGGTTAGCCGAAACATGTTTGGAACCAGTTTAAAATGTGTTGTGTTTTATTAAAACTCTAAGAAGTGCGGCTAAATGTCTATTTGCCATGCGCATGCATTTTGAGAGACAGGTTGGCTACAACGTTCCCCATTTGGCATTGTTCATCCGTCACAGTTTGCATAAAACTGTAAGTTCTTGAAAGCCTACAAACTAAACATTGATATGTCTCCTTTCAGTACAAGACCCTATTTTTCAAAATTTGTCGAGGTCCTTGAAATTTGTTTTCAAATTCCAAATCTTTCTGTTACTTTCCCAAACCTG
This sequence comes from Zoanthus gigantus, assembly GCA_025331005.2. Classification (NCBI taxonomy): domain Eukaryota; kingdom Metazoa; phylum Cnidaria; class Anthozoa; order Zoantharia; family Zoanthidae; genus Zoanthus; species Zoanthus gigantus. The sequence continues at coordinate 1,412 of JAOBBB020271504.1, read as the reverse complement.
CACGAGTCCTGCTTTATGGATACTGTTGCAAATTGTATCAAAAAAACCCCGGTGATACTAAACATTTAGGAAAACTACTGACCCGCCTTTCCTACATATAAACTTTAACATTGAGAACGGGTATAGCTTAACTTTAAGTTTATGGAAATGGTTGGCAAAGCAGTCGTTTCCCTATTATCTCCCATAAATTGCTGGTGAATCACAGAAAATGAAACGTTCAAGTAAACATGACAACATCGTCTCAGACAAAGTGTGTAGTCCTCACAGACCCACTCAAGTGGGAATCACTCATACATTTACGTCTTGTTAGTAAGGCAACCAAAGGCATGCACTGAGGCACTGCCGCAAAAAGATACTTAACAATTAGACCTCGAGGACGAATGAACTACGAGTCAGTAGACCATGAGGCCGTAGGCCGAATGGGCTATTCAAACTCGTAGTCCATGAGAGCCGAGAGGTCTAACTGTTTTAGTATAAACCTAATGATCGGTCAAAAAAAGGATGTACAAATTAAATTATCGATGAAATCCTCTGATATTATAGCAAAACGGGGCTCATTACTATTTTGATCCGTAATCTTTTCTCTACTTGTAGGCTATCACAAATAGACCTTTAGTAGAGTAGCCAATCAGAATGCAGGATGCGTAATAGACCGTTAGTAGGTTTATACTAATATAAAATATCCATTGATCTTTTTTTATAGTACATGGTGCCCAAACACTAAACTCGACAAGGACTTCCGCTTTTCTACCAGCATTGTACACAATTGCAGTGATACAGTAATTTACAACGTCTTCGCTTCAAAAGGTTTGCAGGCTTTGATTTCGATCGTTCACTGATCACACACTAAGCTGATATTTAATTACGCTATGATACAAACGTGGCCTGGCTCCGCATGCTCTTCAGATCATGCGATTGAAAGTTTAATTTATTTGAATTTTAATCAATTACACACTTTGTACGTCGTGAAGTTGTAATGCACAAAGACACACACACCTGTGGCTGATGTCATCAGGTCTTTAATACAAAGTTGTAGCACCATGTTATTTGCAGAAGGATCATTCGCAGCCAAGGCCTCAACAGCGCAGCTCAAGATTCTCAATGTTCCCCCCGTATCTCCATAGGCAGATCCTTTATCATCTGAACAAGGATCTGCTTCTTGGGTTTGATCAGGCATAGAAGACGTTCGACCAGCCGCAACAAGACGCATCAGCTTCACCAAAACCTTTACATCTCCAAGGCCGAGAAGCTCAAGCCCAGAGGCGAGAGTTAATGATGCTAAATGATAGTATATTCAAAACCAGTTGTTAAGTAAACATAATCAAAGGGCTCTTAGAGCCAGCTCATTCATGTAATAGACAATAATATTAAACAGTCTAATGATTAAATCATAAATATTTTCCAAATGTTTT
>JAOBBB020271405.1:0-11001 GCA_025331005.2 Zoanthus gigantus | reverse complement strand
AATTATACTTGTGTATTAAAATACATTTTTTTCTCATAGCCTACTTTTGTAATTAAATAATTATTCCTTAACTGAGTAGATCATAAAAATTTATAAGAACCTGTTTGAGATTCCAGGCTGAACAGGTTCTTATATAATGGGGGTCTAATTTACAAAATTTCAGCCTGTAGGTTCTTAATTTACTAGGTTCTTATATGCGGGTGTTTACTGTATTAATATTATTGTTGTTGTTGTTGTTTTTACGCGCTTGTAATTGAAAAATACTTGTTTATTATAACTTATTCAGTAACTGAAGATGGTCATGGAAGCGCCAGTGTTCCTCGAAGACATGAAGAGGATAAGTACGCCGATGATTTTGAAGAAGATGATGCGGAGGAAGAAGAACTAAAAGAGTTACCAAGTGAGACCAAGATGAAAGTAAAACAACAACACAAACGGAATAGAAATCGAAGAAATAAAAGGCGATAATTTTTAACAGTTATTTATTTAACTTTACCCAAAGCGAGTTTTGTTTTGCAACTGTAAGTCGTAGGTTTTGTTTTTCTTTTAAACAATATTACATAAATGAATATTTCAACGAATATAGATATATGCAAATAGAAAACTTTTTATAGCTTTACCAAACAGAATGATACATTGGAAAGTATCGAGTGCGATTTTAATTTTATTCGACATGATATTGTTTTAAATAGCTTTTAACCAAAAATTTTATTATGGGTCTGGATCCTAACGAATCTTGTGTAAAACAGGTTCTCCTTTAATCTTATCTCATATTATTGAGAGGAATATTGTACATCCAGTGCCATTTTCCGAAAAGAAACTTAGGTCTCGTACTCAAACACTTTGAAGGCACAAAAAAATTATCTTTAACTTTAAAGCTGCATGTCACTTCCTCGCTTTTATTTGATTTCGGTTTGCATGATATTTCAATCTCGTTGTCTGACCTGTGTAGTAGATGTCTGATAGAGCAGAACCATTTTAGTTTCCTCCAATTACTCATTACAAGGACCTTGGATTAGCAAAATCTTTTTCATTACTAAAAGGGTAACGAAAAGTTTGTTGGGACATTTTATTCGATCGTTATCTTTCCGCTGTCATTTTAAAATCAGTTATTAGAATATCAAAGAATATCCTTCAGTTAATATTTTTTAAAATGTCAAAGAATATTAAACTCAAAACATCAATGTAATATGTGGACATCTATTGAAATAATCGCCGTGGTCATCGAAAGGCAAACCATTGCGATAAAAAGCCTTGAATTCTTTTTTTTTTTTTTGTCATTTTCTTTTTGCTCCTCACAGCTGAGGGCTTAAAGTCAGTTCTCAGTTGATGCGAGAACATCGGATTGGCGGGAGTTTCAACGCCGTTGTCGTTGAAGCGTACATTTTTTGCAATTGTCTGGGACAATAACCGCGACGGCCGTTTCATAGGCAGATTTAGCAAACTCCGTGACTTGAACACACAACGTGAAAGTGCTCGTGTTTTTCTTGCTGATGTTCTGAAACAAAAAAACGCATTGTGTTCGCAACGGGTTTTTGCTGTTTGACAGTTGCAAAATAAAACGTGACGTGCAACTTTAATCTTGCGTGCGCAAGATTCGAACGTCGTGGTGTGTTTGCTAAATTTGACTATAGTTTTTTGCTATATATGTTAAAGAGTTAAAACCCGTCTACATGAGCAATTTTTATGTGACAATTTTCATTTGACAATTTTTATGACAATCTTATTTACAGGAAAACTGGCGCCATCATATATTTGTACCCTCGCCTTCATTTCGTACGCATCTCTGCTCATAATTATTATCGCATGATGTTGTTATATAATATTTGCTCGTGTATACGGGGTTTAAAGCTATGTACCAAGCTCGGTTAGATTGAGTGTATTACAAAAGTAACAACGATTCAGAGATAAGAAAAGACAGAATGAAAGAAAAGGTGGACACCCTTCCTAGGTATAAGTTTCATGGTGGGGTTATTCTTTTTTTTTTCTTGTTTTTTTTTATATACACGCTATTTTTTTTTTTATAAGAACCAGTAAATTTTGCAGAGGCTCATTGTTCTTAATTTTTGGACTTCTTCAGCCTAAATTTGTTCTTAATTTGTTCTTATTTCTGTGAGTAGTTTAATTTGAAATGATGAGAAATCAAAACAAAAAGACAAGGCATTGAAAAACAATGCTGATCGTCTGTATTTTGAGGAGATCTTTGTACATAAAAGATTACTGACCACTGTGCATTTTGTTCTTTTTCGTAGTCCTCGCCCACAGGCTGCAGAGGTCAATTGTTTTGTTGCCCAATGATTTTACAAGATTCAGAAAAGTTTCAGCTAGCATCATTGTCACTTTTTTTCAGCTTCAGCCTGAGCTTGTTTTAGAATTGTTCTTAATTTCCGGCCAATCTGAGCCTCATTGTTCTTATAAAGTTGTTCTTATATAAAAAAAAGCGTGTATCCTGAAGTTTCTGGTATGTTATGAAAATGTTGAAAGCGTAATGCTAGTGGGATGTAGGCGAGTATAGGTAGCGCATGCGTGCTAGTAGCTATAACTTGAAGCCACTGAAATGAGCTTTAAGGCTGTGTAATTAGATTTTAAGTGGAAAGCTTTCTACCAACGTGGACTTAGTGCGCGTGCCCATTTTAGTGGCTTCATCTGCTGTCTTACTGAAAATTGATGTTTAGCGGAAAATCAGAAAATTTAGAAAAATAAATTACATCGAATTACTTGTTATGAACCCGAAAACACAACTTATAGCTTAATACTAGGTTATGCTGGACACTGGCTAGTGTCCAAACTAGCAGTAATCCTTGTCGAACAGATTTTGTGTTCAAAGATGTATTCCACATTCTAATATAGCGGACGATTGGAACCCTGATGTAATCAAATTAGACTAAGAGAACAAAGATATAGTTGGTTTGGGCTTTGCTCGGTTGAAGCCACCATCTTCAGGCGATTTTTAAACGTGGTCACGATCACGAAATGCAAGTTGCAAGTTCTGTTATTATTATTTCAATGCACACTTATTTTTTTATAAGAATCCAGTTTATAGGAATCACGAGGCTCAGATTTCGGAAAGTTAAAGAATTTTTTAAGAATCGTGCTTGAGGCTCAATTACACGACCCGCCCAAAAGATATTTCTGTGAATATTTTTTGTTTTTATGACTATGGTATCACTCCCTTTCTTTAAAGCTAGTTTCTATAAAAACCTTAAATGTGTCTTGATTGATCAAGACACTCCTGCAGAACATATTTTTCTTGCATTGGAAGGGCTTACTTCATCCCCCTCGATTTAGTTAAATTTGAAATAATACCATTTTACATGCACCCTTGATTTCACTGTTTTAACAAAATAAGAACCTCTTTTAAAACCATTATTTAAGAATTAAATAAGTCTCAAAATGTCAAAATTTTAAGAATTGCGAGGCTCGGGAAGAAAGTACGATTCTTATAAAAAGAAAAGACGTTCACACGTCCAAAGGTCTTTCAGCGGATGTGGTCTGGCTGATTCGGGCAATATTACAACTAACTATATATAGCGGATGGAAAAAAATAACAAATAGTTAAAACAAAATTACAGGTATGTGGTTTAAACAAGGCACCATTGCGAAATAGTTTAGCGAAATTACAGTAATAAAGCATGATTCGGGAGACTGTTCCGTTGTGATATTGTTTCCTCAGGGGAAGAATAACAAATGGTGGGAAGTAGTACTGTATCACAGAGATTTATCATGTATACTATTAGAAAGTACGTCCGTTTTGCTTGGTAAACAAGTACTATTAGGTACCTAATAAACGAGGAGGGGGGGATGGGGTTGCTTATAGATTTTTCGTTTTTTCCGACACCCCTCCCCCGAGTTTATTAGTACCCCCGTTTATTATTTCTGAATGATAATCTAAGCACTCTGCCACAAAAGTGTAAACGAAACTCATGGAAAACTGAAATTGCGTTCTTTATTGACGAATACAATGCAATGCCTTCACATTTTTAAATCGAAAATGTGTAGTCTAATATGATTGCCAAACTGGATGTTTTTCGGGCCATTGTCACATTGTTCATAATGAGCTTGGCCAAGCGCGGTTATTCCCAGTTTGGCCGATCCTTTATGCTCAACATTGAAACGTTTGCTCTTTCTCTTCCTAGAAATAGACCATTTTCGCATTTGCAGTAGCTGCTTTCTACAATGACAGCGGACTCAATTTTTACAGTGTTAGCCTCAGTATGAAGTTAAATATTCCTAAATTCCAATGTAATTTTACAGTTTTTACAACTGCGTATATTGTTGGATGTGTGACATCTCGCTCTCTCTCGCAAGTATTTTTGAATATTTGCCAACAAAACGAGGCTAACACTGTAAAATTGAATCCGCTGTCATTGCTAAAAGCAGCTACTTTAGATGCGAAAATGGTCTATTATCCGGAAGCCATACATTTCTTTGAAAATTCTTGTTTTTTTAAACTGCTATATTTCGTTAACTACTAATGCGTTTAACACCAAACTTTTGGATGTTGCTATTTATAGTGTGGTCTTTCTTTTTTTCTTAGTCATAATTCATAATTATAAAAATTAAAGGCTTGTACCCAGGCTCTCCCGGTATGTAAATGGTTCTAGGGTTCGACATTTGCACCAGTGGCTTGAGAATGCAAGGAATTTCTAAGAGAATGATTTAATATTTATATAAAAAGTTTTACCTTAAAAACCCTATTTAGTGAACACATGCAAAATAATATCTTTAATAAATCAATAAACTAATGTACAATGTAGCCGAGTCAAAGATTTTATAAACTTTTCTTCAGATCCAATAAAATTTATTTACTCAACTGAGCATCTATTTACTCCAATGTATTTACTCAACTGAGCTAATTTCATAATGAGTTTAGTGTTTTCATATAATTTTATTTTAAATCATACTTCAGATGCATCTAGTTCACTCTTCACATAGTCACAAAGAATGAAGTTTCTTTGCATATGAAGTGTAAAATCAATCCAACAGCAGTGAAACAAAGATGATAATGTGCAAGCTTTCGGGAGATTTTAAAGCTTTTTTATGGGATAATTTCCGTCCTGAAGCGTACTTATTTATGCATGCAGTTTCATCGCGTATATTACTATAGAAGTCAGAGTCTGGGTAAGGGTTAGTTTGCATGATTAAACAATAGTATGCGTCAGTACGGAAATTCTACCTTTATTACCAATCAACAATTTAAATGTATTTGAATGAGTAGAAAAACCTCAGCTTGAGCAAGATTATAACAGAGAAAAGATTAAATATATTAATTCGGGCATACAATTGTTGAATAAAAGTTAAAACGAGAAGCCATTCCATTTTCTGATTGACAAAATCTGAAGATGGCCTTCGGCTGACAGGCAAAATATAAAACTTAAACTTTAACATCAGAAAATGGAATGGCTTCTTGTTTTAACTTTTAGAGAACAGATTGGATTAAATGCTAATATGACCTCAACACCTAAAGCTAGAATTCACAACACGTAAAAAAATATATTACCCTAGGTCAATTAATATATTTCTGGCAAATTCGTCTCCATTGTTTATTACATATTGTTATTATTTTGTTTGCACCAATGTGTAATTAAATGATCATGGTTTTCTAATTGTGTTTTTTGTATAAGTTAATTTTCTACAGCATGGTGCTCTCTGACTTGTGATAACAAGTTTCCTGAAGTTTTCCAGGAATTCCAAGAGTAACTAGTGAGCATATGGTACAAGGGCCACTGGAAGGAAAAGAACTAGACAACTGCTCTCCTACAACTCTCATTTCGAAAATTGTCTTTCATACACTGTTTAACATGGTTCTTCCTTGCTTTCAAAGATACACTGTGCATAACGCTACTCTATGGTCCTTGACGTTGAAAACATCCTCTTATTTCCTGCTCTTCGAAAGTATGTATCTGTTTTACAATACTATGAAAACAATGTGAACAGAAGACAAACAGTTACAAATAAAAAAAAATCAAGAAAAAGTTACAATGCTGTCTCTTCCCATTTTTTTTCCATATGGCGAGCGTTATCAATAGTATGCTGGAAACGTTCTGAATGACTCAAGAACAAAATGACCCAGAATAATAAAGTAAACATCAATTATTATGAATCTTCTTTTGCTATCTCTTCACCTTAAAACCAGTCGTTCCATCTGGGCCTCTGAAAAAAATAAATGGATCTTTTTTATGAGAAATGTAGTATAAATAGATTAGAATTATAGTCTATTAAGTTTGACTCCCTCTAGGATTAAGTGAGGTAAAGTGTGCAGGCATATGGTTGCTCTTGAAAAAAATAGGAATGCTCTCCTTGAAAGAAAGAGCTATATACATTTTTCCGATAAAATATTGTCAAACACAAAAATCATTCTAATTTTATCTAAGCTAATCAAACCTCGATTTTAATTTCTTATGCAAAGGGTTGATGTAGCTAAAAATGAAAGGCAAATCAGTTAGTTATATTGAAGTCATTTTTCTGATGATTGAGTTTTGTACTACACGGTGAGTAATGATGTTATGAACGAACTTTGCAGTTATAAGAATTGCCAAATAAATCTTTCAGGATTCATTGGGAGTCCAACCCAAGACCTCTGTAATACTCATCCAAGACTCAGAGAGCTGAACTATTGAGCCACACATGTTGGGAGCAGGTCAATTTAAATTTAACCGTGTACAACAAGTTTGAGTTTCGTACCATAGTGTAAGCATTAACATTATCAATCTACCTCTTATGAAGATGTTTTAGGAAGTCCTACCTAGTTTTAGTAGAAATCTAGTCACTATCTATCGCAAATACTGCAATCTGATTGGCTACCAAACTTGCTATCTACCACATGATAGATAGTGTCTGCCGGGTGTAAACAAGTAATGCAATATGGCGTCCCTTTCCCGCTTTTTAGACGTTTCAAAAGACAAATTAAACGATCTTATTCAAAAAGTAATCTCAAAAGAAAACTAAATTAGCATTATGTAATTATGGTATAAAAAACTTCAAAGGTAAAAAAATATCGAATTTAAAGGATCAATTTGACAGTTTCACTCAACGAACAGTCACTGGTGATTAACAACATTGGTTGTTTGAATAAATTCACTAATTGTTTATCAAAAAAGTAATGTTGTTCTTTTGTTTCTTCTCCAAAGATTTTTACTAAAACAACTAGAATATTCGCTATCTGATTTCCAATTTTGCTAACTGATTTCCAATTTTGCTAAATGATTTCCAATATCGCTAAGTGATTTCCAATTTCCTGGAAAAAGACAACCTATAAAATTCTTCTTACTTTACCAAGCAATTTGTCCTGGGCTGGTATATTTTGATTTTCAGCGATTCAGCACTGACCTACATTATACTTCACAGATACAATAAAGGTCCACTATAATTATTTTACAGAAAGTCAACTTACTTTGGTTGTCTTATGACATTATCAGGTAACTTCTCTTCCATTTTTAAAAGCCTTGGATTTGATGGTGGTCTTTGGGATCAAACAAAGTGTTTCTATATAATTATTTTGTCAAAATTAAACCTTTCAACTGATATTAAAAAATAATATGCAATTATGCTATTTTAAAACCAGTCCTATTGTATAATGATGTATAATTTTTATCTCCAATGTTCATTGCTAATTAGTGTTCTGTTAGGAAATAAAACAGTCATGTTCTCCGTCCCTTCATAGTTTGGTGAAAACCTCGGCCAAGTTTGTGAAAATTATTGAGCAGGTAAAAACTGATCTACTCTCGAATTCTCCCAAACATTAGCCTTGGTTTTCATTAGGCTATGAAGGCATCAAGAGCATGTTTTATTTCCTAACAAAACACACATGTTTTGAGGAAGGCATTGGAGTTTGAAATGAAGGGAAAGAGGAAGCAAGGACGACCGAGGAAGACATGGAGATTGCAGGTGGAGGAGAGTAGGAGTGTTAGTTTGAAGAGGGAGGATGTAAAGAATCGAGCAAGATGGATAGTGAAGTGGGAGAGATTGCTGGCAGAGTGGGGTAAATCTGGCCACCCTCATTTATTTATATCAGCGACTTTTTTATTTCATTTTTATCTAATGAGGGCTGTAGTAGAACAGTCGAAAGCTTATAATTAGTAAAATTTAAAATTTTTAAATGGAAAACATTTTATATTTTTTAAATTTTTAACCCTAACCTATGTCGTTTTGACACAAATTTTATTAAGTTTTTGTCTTGCACATTGGCACTTAGCGATAGCTACTACTAGTATTATTATTTTTTTAGCAAACATTATGTTGACTGGGTCCATAAAACAATTAATAAAAAATAACTGGCCTAAACTTTCAAATTGTTCCTTACTCAGCAACAGGGTTGACACTGCCATCTGATGCTGAACCTAAAATTCTTGCCCTGCAAAATATTAAAATAACGTTTTAGCGCTACACAATACTGATGATTAATTGAACTTTTGAAAGCAAAAATAAAAGTGACCAAAGTATTTTCTTCCACCTTGCTTCAGCATACTGCTGTTCTCTCTCAGCAAGTGTTTTATGGACTGGTTTTTCAACTGCCACTGGATTGACCTTGTTATAAGCTGTAGTCTCAGATTCAGGTCTTTTCAAAATACGCAGCTGAAATTAAAACAGCACCACAATAAATAATAAACTTGTCTAAAAAATATAAATAAGAACCTAAATACTACTTTACCTTGAGGACATATCGGTATCTCAACTTCAAATTATTCTTTATATTTAGCTCACTTCAATCAACTTTACTTTCTTACTTCAAAAGATTTTAAAACTAAACTGTGCACCACAATTCTGAATCATGACATATTTTTTGTTGTAGTGACAGTCTCCACTCTTGACAAATTAAATAACAATGAACCAGAGGTGTCTGGTATAGAATACACAAATAACAGCTACCATTTTTAACAGGTCTTACCATGTATAGACACTATCAAAAAAGAAAATAAAACACAAATAATGGAAATATACAAATGGTAAAATATTTTTATATTATAAAAACAAATGTTTTCAACCACTTGGATCAGTTCCCTTGGATCATCATCAAGTTAAAACACAAATAACATTCAGCCTATCACTTGTCACGTTTCAGCATCTCATTACCAGATTTCTAAGGCAGCAGCCTACCACAGAGACAGAAAAATTTAGTATTTCTTTGCTATTGAGGGAAAAAATTTACTAGCCAGCAATGGCAAGTTTGTTGCCACATAAATTATTGTCAATATAGGAGGTTGCTTTCACTTTAAATTTAACCTCCTGACACCATTTACATTTTAATTAGTAAACTTTGTGCTCCAGATACACTAAATTTTGCATACACAAAGTCATAGTCATTTATAACTACACAAAAACACTGATCTGTGTCTCTGCAGACTCATAAAAAATATTTGAGATCATTTGCGACATTGTCATGTGAATGAATCTGTGATGAAAATCACTGGGGTAAATCTGGCCACCCCCATTTACGGGGATAAACCCGAATCAAAATTGGATGATGGTGATGATGACTTACAACAAAAATATTCTCCTATTCTTGTACCCTGGGCTATACAAACAGCATAGTGCAAGTAAAAAAGATAGAGCTCATCATTTGCAATATATAATTATTTACATTTGTATGACTAGTATTGACCACACTAAAACTTGGGAGGTATGTGAATGATCTGAATCCAGCACATAATATCATCATCATCAATCCAATTTTGGTCCGGGTTTATCCCCGTAAACAGGGGTGGCTGGATTTACCCCACTCTAAAAGCAATCTCTCCAATGCCCACTCTTCATATCGCTCAATTCAAGGCATCCTCCTTCTCCAAACCAACACTCATAGAATTCTTAAATTTGGTTTATCTTGTAGAAAAATTACCGACCCTGGAAGTGGGAAACTAGGGATGTTAAACGAAGATGATGATGATTGTAGAAAAGTGACCAACCTGGGGTTTGTATTGCGTTCTGTTTGTTTCCTCTTGCAAAACAACTGGGATCTTGGAGTTTGTATCAAACAACCTGGCAAGTAATCAAACAATCAAAACATTTCAGCACAGAAAAAAACATATTTCAAACTACCAAGAGTAACTTATCATTGGAGTTCAAACAGAAAAAGTCTGATAGTGCATTAATATTTTTAATCATATACATGAAAAAAAATTACCTAATTCTGATTGGTCAAGAGCAGTGCAATTACTTTGTAATTCTGTGCAAAAATGTATAATTCCATGTAGACATTTGTAACTTCGTGCAATTACAATCTCAAAGCTAATAAACCAATCAAATATAGAAGTTTCTACGACAACGATGAAGGCATGAATTGAATGGTCTAGTGCAAAAAAAAAAGGGCATGTGGCTATAAAAATCATGCTCCAATAAAATCCTTATTGATTGATTGATTTGCTGTTACAACTTGTCCAATTTCACTCTTTTCTCATTATTTACTACTTTTATCAAGCTTGATAACAACAAAAATTAAAATAATTAAAATGACAATACAATTATAAACAATGAAAATAATAAAATAGAAACAGTATCTAACTTTTTATCATGTTCCCACTGCTGTCTGCTTCTCTCTTCCATTCTTCTCTCAAGCTCCTAAATAAAAAAAGTTAACGTTATTACCTTTAAAAGTTACTAATTATTATTATTGATAATCACTAATTTGCTTCAGAAGTGAGCAAAACCAATTTTTGCTAAGAATAAGAAATAACAGAACCAAAACAATTTAGTTGCTAGATAGTGAAAACCCATAATATTCTTTTATCATTCAATCTATAAACTTGTTTAATCATCATTATTATATTCTTTTTGGAATAAAAAAACCTAACACTTGTGTGTAAGCCTGTTAGACATTATTGTGAAGCACCACATAACTGATTTTCTGGTTTATAATGCTCTTCCAATGGTTTTTACTTTCCTTATGTATGCATAAGCAAGGTAAACATCGGAAGAACCGATGATTGACTGACCTTGACCATGGCCGAGCGCACACGCTCTAAATCGAGCTCCAAGACGAGCTCGACCGAAAATGAAGCAATTACT
>JAOBBB020271217.1:0-11001 GCA_025331005.2 Zoanthus gigantus | reverse complement strand
TGAAAATCTCGGCAAAGTTTGTGAGAATTCTCGAGCAGGTGAAAACCCTCGACTGCGTCTTAGGTTTTCACTGATCTGCTCTCGAATTCTCTCAAACGTTCACCTCGGTTTTCACCAGGCTATGAAGGCACGGAAAACATGTTTTATTTCTTGAATCGTCAAATAAGGTCTCCATATTTCAACCAATAAAAAGAAGGGACAAAAAATTATTCAGATTTTATTTTATTTCCAGGCTGTCTGAAAATAATCTCGAGGAAAGAGTCAATGAGCTTCACAACGTTTCCAGTTACGACTCCTTCAAAGAACAACGTCACAAAAAGACCAGCTTCAACTTAAAAGCAAACGATAACGAAACTACAGCTGTGGTGTACAGAAATTCTGAAGTAGTTTCTGAAACAATCTCTCAGGTGCAATTGGTAAGTAAGGAATAATAAGAAGAAGAAAAAGAACAATAATAATAAGATAAAGATAAAGAAAGATAAAGAATTTGAGAAGTTAGAGAAATACCAACTATTGAAAGATGAAATTGTTAAAGTCTGGCCCATGCGAATTAAAAGTTACTGTTGTGCCAGTTGATATTGGGCTCCTGGAGCCGTATCAGTCAGCTTTAAGAGTACATGAAGCAAAATGGCGTGAACGTGAGGTTGGAAGTTATCCAGAAAACAGCATTTTGGGGACTAAAAGTACTGTCCTTGTAAGAAGAAAGAAAAGAGCACATAGTGAACAATAAGTATTACACACCCTGGCTGGGTTCTTATAACTAAAGCACGCGTAGCTTACTATTAATGTACTAGTAGTAATCGAAGATTAAAAAAGTGCGTTCGATTTGTAGCTCCCGAAAAATTTATTGTATTGATTGAGAAAAGGATTCTGGGCTGCTTTCAGTCAGTGTCATAAAGCAGTTGCAAAGTTGAACACAACAATAACTTTTAATAGTTCAAGATGTTGATACTTACCACGAGTAATTTAACTGCACGTCTAAAAACTAAGATACCAGTTTCCGGCGGTCAAAAAATTTCACATGAGATCGAGGCCATGTGTGCCACACAGCCAGCCAGTCCAAGATGGCGTCCAAACCATAAAATTTTATGGCATCGGAAAATCGCGGGACATAAACCCGCGAGAATGACCCGATTAGTATGCGTTCTCCTATCGTCGAACGCAGTAATCTTTAACTAAAGACATCAAATGATTGGTCGAGATTAAACTATCGTACTTAATGTGTGTAAAAAAGGCAATAATTCACTAATTGCGTTCGACGAAGGAGAACGCATACTAATCTTTTTGTTGCTCGCGGGCTCAATCCTGATGCCATCTAGCGATTTTCGTCTGGCTGGAACTTAAGTCTCAACTCCATGTTATTGTGACCGTGGTGGCATGGTGATCAATGCAGACCATGGGCTTCGTTCATCCATAGACGACGTGTTTTGTTCGTCCATTTTCCAGCTGGTTCTTTTTGTGACTAATTGTTTATTTTTCTAATAAAAAATATTTTGACCACTGTCGAACGCACTTGATTACTTCTAGTCTATGCGAAAAAATATAAGCTGGGCGTGAACTGAAACTAACAAGAATAACATTGGTGTTCTGTTTCTGTTTTTTGAAAGGACGGATTAAGCGAGAAAACAAAGATTTCTTTAACAGAAATAAATGATGATCCGCTTACCTTTACAAACGAAAGCTGCAATACAAAGACGAGATACGACGAAGGCAACGAGACACAGAGTAGAGATGAGAACCAAACTCCAAACCCAAAATCCGAAAGTGCGGTGCTTTCAATGTCCTCTGACCCAGAGTATGAAACAAGGAAACACTCCACTAATAGCTACATTTCCAGTGAAATAGAAAAAGACATTCAAAGTTTTGGCAGTCAAGGATTTACAGCAAAAGACACGTTATTCGATCTTAAAGATGGATATGCAACAACTACTGCTGATACCAACGCAGGCTCATCTAAAGAAAGTCCTTCAAACCAAGCAAACGTCTCGAATTCGAATGAAAATTTAGAGTGAGTGGAACTTTACTTGAATTCTATATATTAATTTTTAATCCTATGTTTTCGCCCTAAGCGGTTATTTTTTCGGTTGTTGTTGTTGTTGTTATTGTTCAATCTCTTTCTGTTGTTGTTGCTGCTGTTTTTCTTGTTGTTGCTTTTCTTTCTGTTTCTATTATGTTTTCGTTCCTATTGCCTTTGCTGTTGTTTAAAAACAAAACACGAAACAACAATTTTTTGGAAACGGCTAAACTATTCCCATGTCAAAGAAGCAGTTACATCATTATTGTGTACACTGAAATGGTCTAAACATTTTGGTAAGTTTGCAACTCGATCTTTTAATTACTCAGCTTAAAATAAAGACTGTAGATAATGTGACCAGTGCTTTGGGCTCATTCTTATTTAGAGTTAGTCTTTATTAGAAATGTTTTCGGGAATTTAGAGTAATTAGGTCTTGAAATGTTTGTGTAATTTTTCAGGAATAGTTTGGGAATTGAGGACGAGCTTAGAGCGAATGCCACAAAAGAAACCTGCATCGAAAAGGTACGTTAGTCGTTACATGAAAAACTGGCATCACATCATTGCAGTCAACATTAAAAATCGCGTAAGAAATTTTACTTTAATTTTAAATTATAGATAATTCGCAGTTTTGCAGAAAAGGAGTTTTGGAATCACTTTATCTAGTTTAGCCATTTTTTGCAAACATCATGAACAAAATACTACATATAAAAAATCAAAAGTTATTTTTCATGTTTTTTTTTTTACGATACATTTTATTTCTTCCCATTACCTCTTTCATAAATTTGTTCCTCCGTTTAACAATAATTAACAACGCGGTAGTTTAAAACAAACTCATTACATTTTCATTTACTTTTCCACTGTCATTACTTTCCTTATTTAGAATTAGTTTTCTTGTTTAAATTTTTAAAATTGTAGTTTAGGTAACCGTTACTTCTGAAGATGTATGTTGATCAGCACACGAAACGTCAAGTTTATAAATGGAAGTTTTTACAACATGCGTTGTCTCGTTATGTTTATGACCGCATTTGTATGTTATTTTTACTAAACTCATAACATGCCTATTGGTCAACTGTAGCAGTTAGTGATTTGCTTTGAGTCACCTAGCGGATCATTAAATTTATTTTCCGTCATTTTTATGATTTAATTTTTCATACGAGTTACTTAATTCTCGGATCTCGTAATTTTCGCGACAACTACTATTCGTGTTGCTTGATTTTTGACTGTAAAAGAGCAGGAACTAGAGTTCAATACATCGTGACGAGTTTTAAAATGGTATGCATTTGCTTTGACGTCATGTCTTTTCATTGGCAGTATAGAAATTTTTTTTTTCATATAACGCAATAACTTGTAATCATTTGTTGTCATTGGCCCAGTTGTTACTTATTTTGTATACCACTCTTGTTGACCTATTACACTGACAGTAAATTGATGATGGCTCCAAGTTGGAACCTCTGACATTCCGTCTGCAGAAGGCTACTCTTTTCATCTTTTGAAGAGAAGAACGCACACTAATATTGCTATTGCTTGCGGGCTCAAGCTTGCAGAATGATTTTAAAATGCCACAAATTCAAGGCGACTATGGCGCCTTTATGGCAAATAACTACCAACGACGTTTTTTAAAAAAGTTGGCGTTCTGTGACATTTTCTTCCACTTGAACTTGTTTTTAAAACCGTTGAGCAGAAAAACGAGTTGCGATATGCCACACCATAACTAAATTTTGCAGTGATATACTTTTTGAAATACGGAGTCCAGGTGTAGGAATCCGGAATCCCCAAAACAGAACTTTTAGAAACAGAAATCCAATGAGGTTGAATCGTGAATCCAGTACCTGAGATCCGGAGTCCACATCATGGAATACAGAATCCAAGAATGTGATAGATTACATTATATGGAGCGGAGCAGTCACTCAATGGAGTACAATTGCATGAGATCGTTCAGAGGTCACTGGCAACAGTTCGACACAAACAGCAAAGGAAAGGTAGTTGCAAAATACATGATAGAAAGAGGGATCGTCTCCACAGAAGCAACAAAACCGATTGAGGAAACGTTTCAGCTGACTCAGTGTGTGAAGAAGACGTCCAAGCAATGAAAGAACAAGACAAAGATGTTTCTGAAACGGTAGCACAGGTTTTATCAGCTGAAGAGAATTTGGATTTGCTTTTAATCCTGATGAAGAAGTTGAGGTGTGATTGTAACACCCTTATATACAGTCTTTTCTCCATTAGAGTTTATCCAAATACTAAGTTATAGCCTAGATTATCTTTATTATCTCATTGACTAATAAAACCTGTACCACGTCTTTGAACCATCCTCGTTTTTCTCCTGGACTGGTTTGACATCTTTGATTCATAATAAGGAACTGAACTGAAATAAATTTAAAATGTTACAGTTGTTTGCTATTGTATTCAAAACTAATACTGCAGTATATCAATGTGGGCAAGAGCTTGGATAGGCAAAATACAGTTTATGTAAATATAAATGATTAAATCTGCTAACGAATGTTTCGTTTAGAGGGGAGGGAAGGGGCGTTATTTTAATGAATCCAATGTAGGGGGTCATAACAAATCCCTGAAGTCCAGTTGTAAATCTTCAGCCCTCCCAATAGCATAAAAAATGATACCTCCCTTAGCCAATTGCCAGAGCAATTGAAATGAAGGGTTTATATTGGGAAAATAAATTTAATGTATGAATGCAAATAAAGGCGGCGGTTAGTGAAGGATGAAAATTAAAAGCAAAGGTAAAAGATTGTAAGACTAATTAGATAGACGAAACTCTTTCATGAGTATCATTATTAAAGATTATTTCTGCTTTTTTCTCCCACGCGTTTCATTAGAGTTATTGTATTTAGAAAAGAATGTCCAGCAAGGTTAAAATGGTGTTGCAATGATGTTTGCGTCGAGTGGTCAGTCGGCGTAAATTATCTTGGTTTGTGACAACTTACAAATGTGTGGAGTGTCGCCAGTCATTGAAGTGCAACTAAACGTTTTTCCTGTTTTTGTATTAAACTATTTATCATACAATTTTATGCATTTCTGCGAAAACGTTTTTGATTTTAGTCTAATATATATTTTTTCATATTATTTTGAAGTTCGAGAGAGCTTCCACCATTTTGGTTTATGGCCGCGTCACTAAGGAAACTGGAAAGAACCGCAAATCATGTCAGTACCAAATTAGAACAGCGTAACTTGTAACAGAAAGTATTGCCTGATAGCTTTTCAATTTAGGACTTGACAATATTCAACATATTAGTTTATATATTCATCTTCCATTGTCTTAAAATTTGTTTTTTAGAAAAATTTAGGATGAGAATGACGTCATTCACGGCTATTCCCAGCCACCTTCAGTGCCCGGCCATAAACTAAGATGTAGGAAATTTCTCGAAATTTAAAGTATTACAGAAAAAGGAAGAGTTAACCAAGAACAAAAACGTTTTTGCAGAAGTGCTTGAAATTGTATGATAAAAAGTTTGATACAAAAACAAGAAAAAGGGTTAGTTGCACTTTAAAAGCAACAATTTTTCATCTCATATTTATGTTCTTGCAGAATGAACCTCATATAAAGAGCAAAGACGTTTCCAGCAAGGCAAGAAACCATCTCTTCGTTTTGAAGAAGGACGACTATAACACAAAAACAGAACACAACAAAAGCAAAGAAAGGGGAGAATACGAAAAGCAACGCCCATCAACACCACGAACCGAACGTGCAGTAGTTCCACCATCATCATTTGATCCAGATACAATAACTAACTCGACATACAACTATAATCCTAGCAACAAACAAAGAAAGATCCAGGATTTTAATAATGAAGAATTTACACCAGAAAACACCTCGTGTCGTTTAGAGGGACCTGACGCAAGCACCGTAGAACCAAAACTAGGATCATCTGAAGGAGATTATTTGTCGCCAACAAGCAAAGCGACAATGGCTAAAAGTCAACAGTAAGTGAATCATATTGCGTCATTTCTAAGATCTTCCCATGTTTGGAAGTTAAAAATACTGTCTGTGTGTCAGAACCGAATAGATTAATCTTACTCACCAAATTAGCTCGTGGCTCAGTGGGAGAGCATCCAATTTGTATAAGGAAGAACATGATTCTTAAGCCAGATTTGCAACATAATATAAGAAATTATTATTGTAAGGGTTCGAATCCCTTCTGAACACAGATATTTTCGAGTTCCTTGTCTCCGCATAAACTAATATACGTTAACAGAAGTTAAAGCGTAATTGTTTTTAATTGATAACATTGTCAAATGAAATAATTGATAAGTTTTGTTGAAAAGTTAAAAAATCGCTTAATTGGAAGCAGAATACGTTTCCGGCCGTACAGCGAGACTTAAGAGAAGCTATAGTTACTGAAACTCATTAAGGCTTAATGAGACGACTCACGGACACTGCGCACAAACTAGGACTACCGCCTGGCTAGCCTAATTGGTAAGGTGCCAGTCTATCGTGCGGGAGGCTTGGGTTCGATTCACTCAGGGTCTTAAAATAATTGACAAGGTGCTGCCATTGCTTCAATATCTGCAAATTGTTAGACCTTGGCGTCTTCTTGGATAAGTAAGTTAAACCGTAGGCCCAGTCTCCTGATACTCTTTCGGGGGACGTTAAATAACCCGCACACATCTATCGCAAAGAGTAGGGTAGCGATCCCGATTTTGTGTGGTCTGTCTCTTCTACAGAGAGCAATTTCAATATACAAAATATTTAAGAGTCATTTTAGTGGACGATTTAAGTCTCTCAACTGCCAACGTTGTACTTGCTTGTAAAGCGCGTTAGATCATTACTTCATGGGAAATCAATGAATTTATTATTCTATTTTACATGAGAGAGCAAAACTAGCGCCATCCATAAGCAATACGTTCACAATTCCTGTCAAAGACTGAGAGTGTTATTGAGTTATATTTAACAATTATCCCCCGAAGTGGAGGTGACTACTGGTGGATATTTACCGAGCCTCGAAGTGGCGAGGTAAATATCTATTGCTATGCACCGACACTGAGAGGATAATTGTTTTACTATTAAACTAGCAGATGAATAACATTTTTAAAAATAATTTATTTCACAAGTTTAAAAATTTGGAAAAAACAAGTTTCGCAACCAGCAAGAAAAGAATGAAAACTTACCATGAAATTGTGAAACACCAAATTTTGTTGCTTTCTTTGTGTTTAAAGGGATTTCTTACTCGTTTCTTTTAAGAGATTCTGAAGCAAACTCGGAAGCCATTTTTTCACGGATGAGTGACCGAAGTGATATTCGGATATTTGGAGTCTGATGAACCAATCAGAGCGCGCGAAAAGTGTTATTCACCCGCTAGGTTAATACTAAAACAAAATATAACAGAAGTATTTAGGTTTTAGTGCACTGTACAACCTTTTCCGTTTAGAAATGCATAACATGTTATAACTGGTTTAGCATGGCTACAACTGGTTTTTGGTCATGGTACGTGGATTCGCTAAGAAACCAATTGGAAGTGCCGTTGGACACTTGATCGCGCAAAACAGGCGGAAAAAAGTTAACAATAATAACTATTATATAGCTCGTGCGTTTTCGACTCGAATGTGCTCTCTCCTTGGCTAAATCGAGGTCACATGGATAAGTTCAAATGAAATGTTCCCCGACTGGTCAACATCTCGAAGATTGTTGACCAACCGGTAAACATTGTTGTCATGCGTCATGTTTGAGAGCGGGAAAATTTAGTAATCGTGGTTTATTTTGTTTATGCTAATGTCCTTGTTGACTGACGGGTACCCCGTGGGAGTGGTAGTGAGTTATAGCTGAGCCTTTCTTATTTGCATAAAATTTTGTGCAACAATATACACTTAATGAATGTTCCCTCGGAAAACATTTCTTTTGCTTTGTTACCTTCGACTAATATCGAGATTATCGATGTTTCCCTCGTGAGCAGTCATTAAGTGTATATTGTTGCACAAAATGTTATGCAAATAAGAAAGGCTCAGCTATAACTCACTGCCACTCCCACGGGGTATCCACGAGTCTACAAGGAGCAGAAAGAGAAGAATTTCAAGAATTTCAAGCCAAAATACTGAAGTTGGTTGACAAATGGGGTGTGACTGAGGATAAGATGGTAGGAGAAGATCATAGAAAAGTGATTCAAAGCGCACGAAATGATTTATTTAATATAATTATCCCTAAAGATTTTCTTCAACCATTTCCCAGCAGGATTGAGCCAGGTGACGAGAACGTAAATAGTAGAGCAAAAGCTTACAAACAATCGGGCATGAAAGAGGTAAATCCTGATAATATTATCAGTTTTTTGTTCTCAAACTAAATATAAGCCTGTACCTATTTTCGTAGAGTGCAAACTTAAAGTTTTAAAGCATACGCGTGAAGTTATTTTGAAATATTTGAATAGTGTGAAATCTTTGGTTTAATCTTAATTTTAATAGACTGTTGTCGTCTTGCCAGGATGAGTTACGTGATCAAAGTTCGTTCGTTCCGTTTCAAAGCGACAACACAAAGACAGATCACAATAGGAACGAAGCAGTGAAGAAAGAAAGAGAGAACTTCTTTACAACTCCACAAACTGGAGGTGCGATTTTTGCACTCTCATCCTCATCTGACCCAGAAAGCGAAACAAAAGCTCATTCCACTAATTGCTATACTCCAAGTACTGTAAAGCAAAAGATCCGGGATTTCAACAATAAAAGAGTTGGACTAAAAGACACCTCATTTGGACCTAGAGAAGGAAGTGGGACCGTCATCGCTGACATTAATGCAGGCTCAGAGAAAGGAGACTGTTCATCGCCAGGAAACAAATTGAAAGTTTCTCATAACAAAAACTCAAAGTAAGTGTGTTATAAAACTCTTTCCTATGCAAAATGTTTGAATTATATAAATTGACAAAACTGGACAGGGTTCCTTTAAATCACACGCATTGGTTTCTCTTGTTAAAAGGAGGCCTGAGCGAGAGGAGTTTTAATCATTGTAAAAAGAAGGCGGACAGGAGCGTAGCCAGACTCGAGATTTAGGTGGACAGCGGGGAAAAATCTTTTAGAAAGACAAAGTTTTGATAGCTGAGCAGGGTTGCTATTTTTAGAAACTTCCCGTTAAAGAACAAAAAATGATAATCATTATGTCAATGCTGGGAAAAAATGTTTGATGTAATTACTCAATTACTTTCCTTTTTTTGACGAACTTTGAGCCTTTTGTGAAGGTGAAGTTTTAAGCAGATGTAGCTTTATAAAATACAAATAATGTCTCTACTTGATAATCGCTAAAAATTCCAGCGCTAAACATAGCGCGAACTTTCGATTTGACGTTGTGACGCCAGAGGCAACTGTTCTGTGCCCGCAATAAAAGTGCAAAATGGCGCCCTACTGAGGGTTTTACTAACCGTTTTCGTAATAATTTTTCAAAATACAGATTAGCGGATCGCTCTAAAATTTATGTTTTTGGAATTTCAAATACATCCACACCAACATATCAAAAAATAAATGATTCAGCTTCCCTTTAAGCAGGTGAAAAGTTGTTTTTAGAGAAATTTGAACTGTAGTGAATTTGGGGGATGTTTGAAAATTATTTTGGAGGTGATGTTTAATGGAGGGATAACAAAACTTCTGCTAACTAAAGCTACACCCTCCATCTGTCAGGGGGGGGGCAACTGTTTGGCATTTGCTCTAAACTTTTCAAATCTTCTTATACTTTTCCCCTTCCCACCTTAATATTCTATTATTTTTTATTATATTGATGCGTTATTAGTATTATAAATATTCAAAGATACAAAAATAACAAATTACAATATGGAATAAAATCGAAGATTAAGAAATAATTATATTACGTCAAATAAGATTGCTATATCAAGCTAGAGCAAGGCAGTCAAAAAAGAAACCATGAGGCTTCTAATTTTAGGCTATCTTTTAATACAGACTTTAAAATAAACATGAAAAAAATTTCAAAATCTCAAAAGAGAATTGGTAAGATATTACATGAATAAATATTAAAATATAAAGTATAAATAATGAAAAATTATGTATGTTTATCTACATATGTAGATAAACACACATAATTAACACACATTATCATACATTATCATACATAACATACATTAACAACATTACCATTATTATTTCATATATACATGATGTATTCATTTTAGTTATGCTTACTCACACATAATTTTAGTTTAAGCGAAGCTCAGCATATAGTTTTACAAAAGATGTTTGAATTAAACCAACTGCCTAAAATGTGACTTTATTCCCCTCTCAACTTTACCTTGGCGTTTTTATAACATCTGAAGATGCTGTAAAAGTTGATTTCGAAACGTTTTGTGTTTTTTTAGTAGTTTTAGTAATGCTAGCCTAATGCTACTTCAATCTAAAGACATGACGTTGATTTTTTTCATAACTTTTTTCCTTCCAGAACAGAGCATTTGGATACGAACCCAAAGAGAAAAGAGAATTTAAAAAAACAACCTTGCATTGAAGAGGTTTGTTGTAAGATTTTCTACTTGTTATTGCTAAGGCGAAGCAACTAAAATGGGCACTGACCCCGCATTAGTAGCGGGAATTTCCCCTTAAATCTACAAAAATAGTAAAGCTGACCTGGCAGAAACCTGAAGAAGGCTGTGCGAGACGGCCGAAACGTCGTACTTTCATAATATTTGTTCCAGTAAGCGACTAATTTCAGTTATTGTTTACTACAACTGGACGAATCACAACATTCATTGTAATACTACAAAAATAGTGATACTCAATGTTAGCAGCGATGGGCAGGTGGTTCAGTGTTCGAGCAATTTTGTACGTTTACAACAGAAGATTAGTAGAAAGTCAGGGCTTACCCGTCAAGGGATTGTTGCCATGGATAGATCTTATTAGCAGTTTAGGCCTTTTCAGGTCTCATCAGCAAACAGGCTTAGATTCCCACAAAAAATAAATAGAGGATATTACACGGTGGCGCGAACATATGAAGTTTATCTTCGAGTGGAAATCTTTTTTCCACGAGAAGATAAACTTCATATCTTCAAGCC
>JAOBBB020271128.1:0-11002 GCA_025331005.2 Zoanthus gigantus | reverse complement strand
TGGGAGCTAACCTGCGATGGATTAGTGTCCCGTCCAGGGGGAGTCAAAGACTCTCATCTGCTTAACACTACAGAAACGGGAGATAAGCGCTGGCTCCATGGGCCACATGGCTCTTTAAGGATTTAGCTTAGCTTTAGCAATACACTATACAATTTATCAAAGACATATACATACATTAATATACATTTTACCAATGACATTTTATCTGACAAGTGTCAACACTTCGATTAACTTAATCCTGGATTAAGACAAAATTCAAAGAGTAATTTTTTTCATAAATAAAGCTCTGTGATGCTTACAAAATACCGTTCAGTTTTACCAATAAAAAAACATGTTAACTCCAAAATTCCAGCCCAAAGCAAGCTATAGAAGGTAGGAAACAAGAACATGGATAAAAAAATTAACCCTGGGTTAGTACTAATCGGGTTTAAAGGAACCAGGCCCTAATGAAGATTTCCGTTAAAGAGAAGTATTTTAATATGCAAAACAAAATGTAATAAGACTATAGTTCTTAATTTTTTTATGTACAATGACTTAAAGAATACAAATCAGCGATATTAAAACCCGACGTTTCGGTGACGACATGTCACCTTTATCTGCTTACAGTGGAATGGAAAAGTACAAGGTTTTTTCAAAAAACAGAACAAGTGCATGTTCTTAGAGCTTGCACAGCTTTTCTGTTGTTCTCACGTTTATGTCTTGCTCTTTGACACTTAGCGATAGCTACTTCTAGTCTTTCTCTTTGATAATTTAAAAGCGTATTCACTTTGTAATTGAGAATTAAAAACTGTCAAAAAGCTTTCTTTTATCCACATGTCGAGGCCTAAACGTTAGTTTTTTAAATGTGGAATTCTTTACATTCGTAGTTATGAGTGTTTTTGTTACAGAAATAGAGGAAATTGTCTTTTGCAATTGACTGTAGCGAAAAACAGATTTTCAACACGAGAAGATGAAAGTCGTTTCTGTATGCACCGATGATGCATTCTGTTCTTCGTATAATCACAATCATTACAATTTCCTTGAATGTGATTGGTGCATAAACTGCCCTATTTTGCACTAATTAGTCTGCAAAATTGTAATTGGACAATATAATCGGACAGTTTGCTGTAATCGGACACCTGTAATCAGACAGTTTCTTGAGCCAATCATTTTAAGTACTTTCAGCTAAATTCACCAATCACAACATAGATTACAATCACTATAACAGCTTAACAACTTACCCTTAAAAGCAGGGGCCTTTGCCAAAATGGAGGGATTTGTAACTTTACACATTTTCTTAAAGCTTTTTTCCATATTTATTTTTTCGGATATTGTTCTTGCCATAAAATAACGAAAAATTGCAATTAAAAACGATTTTTCAAATTGTACTCTTTTGGTTTTCGGAAATTGTAATAATTATGATGAATTAGTAACATGACTTTCGTGTCGTCCAATTCAGCTAGACTGTAATCATATTCGTGATTAACAAATCGGACTCCCACTTCACTCGTATGATTACAGACCGAATTGGACTCTACTCAGTCCTATTATCATTATTTAAAATTACTAATAAACGATAATGATACTCTTTTACAAAATCACTGAAACAGGTCTTACATTAAAAATTATAGAAAGTTATTTCATTTTTTTTGTTAAAATCGAGAATTACTCTGATGTTAAGCCTCTCAGAATTGACTCTCGACACTGTATAGTAGCTTTTCACTTCTTTAATGTTGATCTTAGTAGATCTCACAACCGAATACATAATGCTGGAATTTTCACTCTATTTATGTTAGTTTTACGATTACATATGTATACCCGAAATAGTATCGTGACATAATATATGACAAAAATAACATGCTTACTCACTATGGTTACAACAGTGTTTAATCCACTGTAATTTGCGTCACGCACAGTAACTCTATATCATTCTAGATGTTTCCTAGAGTTAACTCTATTACAATGCTCCATTTTTATGACTAGACTAAGCATTACTCCGCATAATAAAGTATTTTCAGACCCAGTTCCCGACATTAGCGCTAAATTGAAGTTCGTTCAATTTTTAGGACCTAGAAAATTTGATTGAAGTAAATCACCAAGCTCACCGACTTTTGTCTGAATACGTCACATTGATTCCATTCGACGCCATGTTACGTGAAGCAAACCATTCAGTGTCAGCGCCGTATGGCAGGATTACATTGCACGTGTTCTGGGAGCTGAACTTTGACTTCCTACCAAACTACTGTTACAATTCCTCAACTAACAGGTAAACTAAAAAGATGCGGACGTTTTACGTGCCAGCAGCACAAGAACGAGTGTGTGTTGTCCAGTGTATATAGTACTGGTAGATAACAATTGCAAACATCCATGTTAACCATGATTCTGAAGGCAAACCAAGTGTGGGGCATTTGGCATATTGTGACAATTAGTTTTTCAAGTTTTCTACCCAAGGAAAATAAATTTTATCAATCAAATTCAAGCATTTAAGTTCTATAGATCTATATTTTTATGACTTCTTTTTACAACGTTATACTTCTTTTACGTTTTTATTTTTACCTTAAATCCCTTAAAAAGCGAAAGCTGTCAAAGACATAACTAGTCTTACCTGCTAGTTATACAGTGTTCATGTTTAACTTTGTTTGGAAATGGGCCGATATGTTTTCATAATATCAATATTATAAGGTTTGACTTTTTCTTTTGAAGATTGACCCTAAAAAATTGATTTCTGGTTTGTTAAACTTCTTTTCCAGATTTGTACGCACATCGCTTTCATTGGTTGACAAAGTGTCACGTGACCCAGGCCCCAAGGGAGCGCACCATTACTTCTACGGCAGCAAGGTTTTAAATGAACTGACAATAGACAGTTTTGTGATATACTGTATTTCATTGTGGTATATTATATATAAGAAATAAAGCATGTTTTTTGTGTCTTCATAGCCTGGTGAAAACCGAGGCGAACGTTTGGGAGAATTCGAAAGCAGATCAGTGAAAACCCGAGACGCAGTCGAGGATTTTCATTTGCTCGAGAATCTTACAAACTTTGCCGAGGTTTTCACCAGGCTATGAAGGCACGGAAAACATGTTTTATTTCTTTTATTGAATTACTTTTCGTCGTACAAAAGAGAAAGACAATATACGAAGTGCATATGCATACTTCAATTTCATTCATAAAACTGTAAATTCTCTCAACTTGGAGACAGCCAACCATATTGCTCACGTCATTTTCGTGATTCATAGCGCTATGAAAATAAAAACACTTGTAGACCAGTTAAAACGCATGTACTATCCAAATTATTTTATAATATATTGTATTTTAATATACTGCATTTTATTTTATGGATAATGATGATTTACCGGGAACTAAAACACTCGCATATTCCATATTTTCATTAGTGAAGATATAAAATAGTTATGTAACCAAATGTCCCGGATGCACGCGCGCGTCCTAAGAAATTTTCCCGCCAATTTCTTGTTGTTTTTTTCTGCAAAAATATGGCGGCTCCTTGAGTTTTCGTAGAGGTTTCAGACGACAATTTGGTGAAATTTTCAAGAAAAAATAAGAACATTTGTCTGCAGTTTTATCCAGTTTGAGTGTTTTGTAACATTTTATGTACGTTCTTATCAGGAATATTGCTATGTTTGTTATCAAATGAAATTAAAATGAAACTTATGTTTTTATTTTAGTTTGACTCAGTTGATCCATGTAATAAAAAAAAGAAAATATTGTTTTCACCTCTCAAAAAATAAATTCATATTTTCGTGCTGCGTCACCGTGCGATATCCTCTTTGTATTTAATAGTATAGCGATTCACTGTACTGAATTGAACGTAAGATGAGCAGACTTGGGATAAATTTTAGGAAAATTATAACATTTTTTATACTGTAAAACATACTTCAAACACCTCCGTGTTCATCGTCAGTTACTGGAGGAAATAAACTTCACGAGTGCTTATAAAGTCTTAAAACAATATGATTTATAACAACTTTACAATATACAATAATAGCGGTGAAAATTCCAGCAAAGCATTTGTGCATAAAACAAAGAAAAAAATTATGGAAATTACACTAAAAGACCCAAATTAACATGAAAAACTTGCTTGTTCAATGAAGGCTTTACCCAGAGGATGTGCAAGGCTTCTTTGATCTTAAGTTGATAAGTTGAGGAGGCAGAGTTTAAAATCTTGAATTTGTTTGTGAATATGAGAGGCCCTGTCCGTTGACAGATGCTCACATACACGCGTTGCAAAATGTCGGGAGGTTTCGCCGACATAACGAGTACTACAGCCCGTGCAAGAAAATTTTTACACAACACGTGAACGGAGTCTGTCAGGGACAGGGTCCTTCACACCAAACAAACTTCCGACTTTAAAGGAGGAAAAAACTAATTTAATATCTAAATCTTTGCAGTATTTCTGAATTAAATTGTATTGTGATGTATTGTACTGTAGTTCGGCTTCTATTGCATTTCTTTTTCACTCATTGTACATGTTTTCTTATATTCGTTTATCAGGCTCAGAACTCGGCATTCAACACCATCAACTCCCTGTACAGTAATTTTGTTGGTGACATTCATCTGGGATGTTTGGCGCGATTACTAGGATACCAAGGAATTGCGGTCGTAATAGAAGAGCTCTTGAAAATTGTCAAAAGTTTGGTGCGTATAGTGTGTGAAATGGTTAAAATATTATTGATATTATGTTATCCTTTGACTAAAATTCCGTATATTGTTTTTTTTATTCTTAATACAATAATTCAAAGTCGTTTTTCAAAAGAGAAAAAGATAGTAGCTTATTAAATTAGTGATATTATCACAGGATCATTTTTTAGAAACCGCCATAGTCATTGATTAGGTCATTCTTTACACGGTAGTCCAAACTCAGTCTCAGTAGTTTTGTACACCTCGTAGTAGCATTGGAGGACCAAATAAATTGAGTGACCTGGGTGCGGTTCCAGAAAACTCCGATTATCTTAATCCTAGATTAAGAAAAAAAAAAATTTTTAATTAATTTTTTCATAAGTAAAGCTTTGTGATGCTTACAAAATACTATTCAGTTTTACCAATTAAAGTAACATGTCAACTCCAAAATTCCAGCCATGAACATGGATTAAAACATTAACCCTGGGTTAGCACTAATCGGGTTTTGAGGAACTGGGCCCAGCTCTCCAAGTTGCGGCATCGTAGCTCAGTTTGTAAGAGCAGTGCACTGCTGTCAGGCAGATTGCAGGTTTGACTCTTGTTGAAGCCTAAAAGGTTTTTCAGACTTTTTTTTCGCATTTGTTTATTGGCTGCAATAGACATGTTGGAATTGAACCTGAACCTTCCCCCACACGGTAGATTGGCACCTTAATAACCAGGCTCACAAGACTTACAGATAACCAGGTTTACTATTTCTATAGTAGATTTAAGAGATGTTCTTCGCTGCCAACGTGGCCATTACTGTCCATTTTCAGTGGCTGCAAGTTTTTATTGTACCATCTTGTATCATGTAAGCCTGCTTCACAGTAGCGACGTAATCGCAAGCACAAGCGCAAGAAAAACAAAATTTTCCTTTTTCTTACGCATGCGTTCCCACCTTGTGCTTGTGCTTACGTCGCTAGTATGTAGTGAGGCTTTAAGCTAACGGTGTTTGTAAAATGGGAACTGTCTGATGAAAGTTTGATCATAAAACAGGTCCAGGGACAGTTGCAACAGTATGTTGCGCAATTAATTGATGGAATGCCGAAGAAATGTGGACTGCCACGCTACGAGTATGGATCAACAGGTAAGACTAAAAGGTTAAACTACCTTTACTGCTTAGCTTGATATCAACACAACCATCATTTTAATCACATCACATATGCCAGTACCATCATCATTTCTATTACTATCATTCACAGCACCATCATCATCATTATCGTTTTTGTTACTATCATTTACAGCATCAGTCCATCATATCGAAACAGTTGTAAAAAATATTTTTAAGTGAGACACCGTTGAAAAGAAGACCAAACACTAACGCAGGGCTCGTACGTGTCATAGAAAACCTGGAAAGTCATGGAATTTTAGAATTTCGTTTTCCAGGCCTGGAAAGTCATGGAATTTTAGAATTTCATTTTCCAGACCTGGAAAGTCATGGAATTTTAGAATTTCATTTTCCAGGCCTGGAAAGTCATGGAATTTTAGAATTTTATTTTCTAGGCCTGGAAAGTCATGGAATTTCGATTAGAGCTATAGCAAGTCACGGAAAATGAGTTTAATGTAAACTTAATTGCTAAAAACAGAACATGATGTACACAAAAGGTCATATATACTTGTATCTTTGTTCATGTTTTTACGAATCTTTCTTTTTCAAGACAGAGGAAGCCTAATCTTAACCACAATGCAGGCAAAATGGCCTGGAATCGAGACCCAGAATTGTTATGTGACCAGGCCTGAGCACTGCCATTGGGTCAGTGTTTTGCAATAATTGAAAGAGACAAAGGCGTTCTAGGTAGTTTGCATTTTAATTTTCGCTCCACTTGACAAGCATAATGCCGATAAAATGCAAATTCCAGGAAGCTTAGCTCTCCAATCTGCAGTATCTAGTATGGATCAAAAGAGAACACCTTTACTTCACGTTATTTATCAAAGGAACGTCTGTCTCCGTCATTCACTTTGGTCAATGTATCAGGAAATAGCAAATTGAGGATCCTCTTCTTGTATTGGAAAAAAGAATTAGATCGGCGCTAGGTCATGGAAAATGTCAAAAAGGTTATAGAAAGTCATGGAATTTGAAAATGCCAAAAGGGTACGAACCATGTGATGTATCGGACGTTACTCCTTCGTCCGAAACGTTAGCGTTTGTTCTTCTATTTCAGCGATGTCCAACTTAAATATATTTTCTACAACTGTTTCTTTAGAAACGCTGACACAGCTTTTAATCACCTCCATTATGTATAGAGGGTTGCCATGGTCCTTGACAACCCTGAAAAGTCCCGGATTTGGGGGGGAAAACTTAAGGCCCTGGAAAGTCCTTAAATTTGGGTCGTGGTTCTTTAAAATCCTGGAATGGGCAAAAAGTTTCTTTCTTTATTTCCAAACACTATAAAAAATGTTTGTTAATAGTAACATACTTCTGATGTGACAGTGCTGTAAAACAGAAACCACGATGCTAGGCCATCCTGATCCGTCGCTGTCATTAATTGTATTTGTAATATTGTTAACAAAACTAGCTGCCAAAAATCAGACGTTAGAAGAAAGCAAGGATTATATATCATTAACTTTAGTTTTAATTTGTAGTTGTTAGTGACAACAAGTAAGAACATTCATTGCCACAAATTAGGTTTATATTGTCGAGTTTCTGGATTTATTTTGATATTCTGCAAAGACCGTTAGTTTGTTAACTCATATTAAGAATCCGTTTCTGATTAAACTGTGAATCTGTTCTGTATAGGCGAATCTTTGTTTACATTTTTAGCTCATTAGCATATGGATTTCAGGAGTCTCAACACCTGGTGGGGCTACAAATCATAGTGTACTAAATATTGGAAGAACAAGATAACACTAAGCTCTCCAGCGATTTTGAGTCCGATATCTCAAATAATGTGTATTTGGCGCAGCCTTGAAAATTCAAAATTTTACAGAGTTTATGTTAGCTCATTAAGCGTTTTGGCACCCAGCCTAGCAGCAAGTTTTGAAAGTTTCTCTAAACATCCAAAATGTTATGAATTTTGTGTAGGAAATGAAGGAATACTGTTCAGAAATAGTTTCGCTAGTTTTGTTGTTTGTTTGCTTTGTAAACTTTTGAGTTATAAAGATTTTCAAAACTTGCTGCTAGGCTGGGTGGCAAAACACCCGGGTTCGAGCTGAACGCGTACGGTCACGTTTATGGCTGCTCCGTTTTCAAAATTTAACATTTGAATTATGACAGGAAAAAATCAAACTAAAGCCCTCAGAAAGGAAAATACGGACCTAAGGTGCGAAATTGAGAAACTTAAGGACTATGTAAAACGCCTTGAAGAAGAAATTCGAAATGAGAAGAGGACGAGCAGCCATCTAGAATCCTCCATTTTATCAACGGAAGGTGCGAAAACAGTAGAATTTGTTAGTGATCAGTGTGATGCAATGGTCAATCTGCACGATAAAACTCTAAAAGCCCTTCATGATGTCAGCTCACAACTAGATGATATATCTAAGCGCTGCTCCGAAATTACTTCTTTTATCGATAACGCCGAAGATTACTCATACCAGTATAATCTGAAGGTTATTGGCATGCCTTTACTCTCGGTAGGCGAGAATGCTGAAGCGACAACACATCTATGCCTTCGACTCTTTTCACTAATCGGCGCAAAGGATGTCACGTTATCAGATATTGATATTGCCCACAGGGTTCCGGCCCGCAAGCCTTCGAAAGATCGTCCAAATGCCATTGTATGCCGTTTTACTCGACGCCTTGCGAAGAACAAGGTTCTAGCATGTAGGAAAAACGTCTTCAACGTGACCTCAGAACAACTCGGTCTTGATCCTAGCGTATCGGTCGAAAGGCTAAATATCTTCGAACACCTCTCTCCAAGACAGCAAGACCTATTTTACGAGGCTAAGAAGTTCAAGAAAACTTATAATTACAAGTATTGCTGGGTGAAGGATGGCATCGTGTTCCTTAGAGAAACTGACGAATCATCGAAATATAAGCTGAAGAAAGAGCAAGATCTACTTATCATGGCGAGAAATGCATGTCCCCAAGCTCAGTATAATACATCCTTGTGGCCTAGTGCCAATTGAAGCTAAGTACTTAGTTTATTAATTGTACTTAATATATTTATTAACTCTTTATGGAATCACGGTCTTGGTCTGACAGAGTTAACTCAAAGACTCTAAACAAGACGAACAAAGCTATTTCTCGTGAATTGCCGTATTATGGAATAAACATTCCTATCACACACGGACAGTTCAATAATAGCTTATCTTCATCATCCACGCCAAAACGCTATTTAGATAATCTTCCAAGCCTATACGATCTTGACTTTTTTAATCTAAATCATTGCATAAACCAGAGCATTGATCCGGATCAAAATATCATAAATAATCATATTATATGCCGATATTTCTCGCCAAACAGTATTCATAAGAAGATTTCAGACTTAGGTCTGAAATCTGACGCTTCTTTCTCTGTTTTTCACAGTAATGTCAGGAGCCTAAAGAAAAATATAGAAAATTTACAAACTCATGTCTTCAATGAACTTGAATTTCCGTTTAGCGTAATTGGAATCACAGAAACCCGCATTACAAATTCAAATTCTGGCAATTTTGATTACAACATTCCGGGCTATTGTTTTGAGTTTGTCCCAACACCTCTATCTGTAGGTGGCTGTGGTATTTTTATAAGGGAAGATTATAATTATATTTTTATTAAAAAGACATCAGAAGTAGCTTTTCAAGCTCTCTGGGTAAAGATTATTGTACCCCTCAAATAAATTAAGATCCAGAGTGTTGGTTCGGCCGGGAATCGAACCCGAGCCGCGCCTCCCGTAAGAGAGACTAGCACCTTAACAACTAGGCAGTGACCAGACGGCGGTTACAGACAAACGAGTTTTTAATAACTTTTATAATGGAATACTTGCCAAGGAAAAACTATTTTACAAACGTTGATCAGCGCCCTGCATACCTCTGTGCTGTGGCAGGAAAGAACTAAAAATAGATGGCACTTAACGCCGGTAAAAAAATAAATAAATAAAAAAAAAATATTGAGTGGCGAGCAATACTTCTGAAATTGGCCGCTAATCTAGAGAGCCTTCAGTTGTGGACAGCAGTTTCTCGTATAAGAACGTTGAACCGTAGGTCCAGTCTCTCAATCTTCTATAGTAAAAAGAACCTACTCGTTTGTCGAAAAAAGCAGGATTGTCTCTATCGCGGATTTCGTAAGAACCTCAAAATGTTTACCTTTGTATTTACGTGTTACTGTAAAATGACAATAAAAAGCCCCTTTCGGGATGACGTCATTAAGGATTTGTATTTGTATCTAGTTTTACTTTGGTATAAAGATTTAGAGCTGGCGCATCGCCATTGACCTGGTTAGCTGTAACCGCCTCCGTCTACACGACATAGCTAACAAACAGGCTAGGGTTCCCGCACAAGATAATCGAGAAGAGCGTCTTATTAGTGGTAGGTAGATGCTAGTACTTACACTTCCTCTTATTATGGTACAAATTTAATAATATATTGCCCGCTCCCCAAAAATCTGTTTTTAATGGTTATAAGTATGTAGTATTAGCTTGCATATAACGTACTTTAAAATCGCGAATAATAATAAGCGTAGTATCTAAAATGGGGATCGAAGCTGATCTAAAAATGTTCAAAAAAAAAAAAGTTTCAAAAACATCTCCATATTCCGGATAATTGCTATAGTTATAGTTCGTTGTTCCTACGTGCTGTCGTTTTTTGGCTGCAGAACTTTTAATTTAATCCACTTTAGATAGAAGTGTTTCATCTTCACCGTAGTTAGCATAAGAAAATGACGTTTAATCACTAACTTGTTTCAGGGCAACTGGCAATGATTACATTTCAGTTGACCCATGCATAATTTTTTTTGAGGCAAGTTAATTCAGAAATATAGAAAATGTTTTTTTTTTCTTAAATCTCCAATTATTATGACAGATTCATCTTGAAAAATATCAATGTTTTACGGTGTTTGACTATTTTGTATATTTTAACTATACTTCTGATGATATTTCCGAAATGTGTAACAACTATTTCAATAATTAACCGAGATAAAAAACAACGTTAAGCTGCCATCCCGGCAAATATTATCATTCAGTTTTGATATATATTTCTTAGTTGACCTGACGATGTTGCCGAGATATCAACGAAACGTTGTCTTTTATCTCAGTTTGTTTTTATGCCTAACTGTTTTCCAAGAATTTTGTTTATCAACTATATTTATAAAATAAAGAATTACACTCTTTTTTTTTTATAATAACTTTTTTTATAAGAACATGAGGCTGAAAATCGCCAAAAAATTAAGAACAAGTTAAGAACATGCCGAGGCTGAGAAAAGGTGAAGAACAT
>JAOBBB020271035.1:0-11003 GCA_025331005.2 Zoanthus gigantus | reverse complement strand
AAGGACTAACGTCCGAAACGTCAGTAAGTATTCTCTCGTTTTTACGGTGTAGAATTTACATTTTTATTACTAAATTGCTATAAATGGGACGCTGCGTCGGTGTTTCTACAGAAACAGTTGTAAAGAGATTTGTAAATTATATACACCGTAGATCCATTTTTTCACGGTGTATATAATTTACAAATCTATTTACAACTGGTACTAGTTTTGAACCTTTAAGGAGGGCCCTGGTCAAACCACACTGGGCCTGGGATTTGGTTGCTGGGAATGGGAAAAAAATGATAAAAATCAAAAATGGGAATGGGATTTGAGAATTGCAAAGTGGGATTTGGAAAAAAAATGAACTGGGAAATGGGATTGGTACCCGTCCCCCTTCAGGACCCTTCCGGCAGCCCTTCCGATGGCTGCTAAAGCGGCGGCTTTTCTTTCAGTTACTAAAGCAGGTTTTGCTAAAGCCAGTAAGGGAAAGATATCTCCCATTTGTCTCTTGCTGCTTCTTTCTCCTCTTTTTCCACGTTTAGAGCGTGCCATCAAGAGATGTCCTTTTTTAAGCCTTCTGCAGGCGTTTAGGGTGGAGAGGAAACGCAGGTTTCAGGACCTGGTCAAACGCTTGCTCCATACTGGCACTCGAGAGGTTCGACCCATGCGTACTTGGACAGCGCCACGATGGTCAGAAGATACTTGTACCCTTTGTTTTTCGACTTTCTAACTTTTGCTTGTCGACCAAATCGGCCACCCACTGATGGTCCATGCCCATCAATCTGACCCGTAAGGCAGGAAAGCGGCTTTGCATAGGTTTGTGTAACGTATAGGCCAGATCCCCTTCTAACACGCATTTCACTTCCTTCGACGTTTTATTTTGGCTGGCTTGAGCAAAACGGCGGGCGCCTCCTAAACTTGGCCAGAACCTCGCCTTTTTGGTCAGCCCCCCAACTTTAGAGCCCTGATATGATTCGAAGAAAGAAACCAACGGGACATGGTAAGCAACAACCACCAACAGAGACGGTGATAGCCTTCATGTTCCTCGTGTGATGTTTTTGTTTTCTGAGGACGCCTTGTTTTTTTTTTTTTGGGTGAGATGACGTCACCTCGCGTGACTGTACTTTTCCTCATCTTGAACGACCTTGTGTCCTTATAAAGACCTTTCTATCTTCTTTCTTTCTCCCGTCTCGTTTGATTAAGTTTTAGCCCGCGAACAACCTCGCCAAACAAGACATCTTTATGGTCAACCTCGTACCCAGGTTCATTTCTTTGACGTAGTTACGTCAATGAAATGAACCTGGGTACGAGGTTGCGTTATGGTGCGCGTTTTACAGATTTGAATGAAAGGCTTGCTCTTCATGACTGCTATCCTATTCAGCGTCTTCATGAAGAGAAAAAAGAAGGAGCCATCCAAGAAGAATGTGATCAAGCCGTGCAAAGTATATTGGAACTCTGTCTGCCCGACCCTGTCGTGGAAGCACCACCACTACCACCGCCATCTACTCCTCCTTCAACTCCACCAGAATGCTAGACGTACGCCAAATGTCCGATCAAACCATGTGCCTTTTTCTGTGGCCTGATGGATCAGGTTGCTGATTGGTCCTAAGTGTTGGTACGTGACCTGCACCAGTGCTACAATGTACCGCCTTCAGCCAATCTGACCGGCAGTCTTTCCTTTACCTGCTACTGTACAGGCGAAGAGTATTTCGATCTCAAACTTCACAAGAGCACAACCGCCAAAAATCCGAACCGTTTCTTTCTTACCTGCCAAAATAATCCGCCGTGCCGAGTTTTCCGATGGCTGGATCTACCCATGTCCACTCCACAAAAACATGCTTGGAATATTTAAAGCAAGTGGGCCTCGTTCTGGATTTAGAAGGATGTCAAATGCATGGGATCTACCTTTGTTGTTCGTGAAATGGGTTGGTGCAATCACGATGGCACCCAATGTGGTTCATATCATTATTGTCCTTCCAAACCTTATCGACATTTCTGTTTCTTATAAAAAAAGGCCTTTAAGAAAACAGGTTCTAATAAAAGTGTGTTACACCAGAGGCTTCCCAAACTTAAAATTTTACTTTTTTGGGGGATCTACGACGCATTTCTAAAGTTTTGGTTCTTACACTGTGAGCAAAATTTGTTTTCGTTTTAAAACCGTTACCACAGCAAAGTCCGCACGGATCAAATACTGCAGACACGTAAATAGTCTTGCTTGCATGTGAAAACATTGTGTTGATAATATCATTTTTTTTATTTTAAAAGGATTTACGTCTTACTTCAGTTATTTCAGTTTGAATATAATTTCAGTTTGAATATAATTAAATAAAAACTTAATAAAGATGAGAAAACCAGATGTAACAAATGAGAACGATTAAAAATTGTGGTTAGTCTTTAATACAAAAACGAAAACTTGCAATAGAGAAACTATGATATAGGTACAGTGCGTCATAACTGAGATAAAATTTTCTTTGAAAAAAAATAAAAAAATCGGGTTTTTTCGGAAAATTGATTTTGATGGCATTTAAATGAGCAAAACGTAGATTAAATTTGTGGTCCATTATAATAGGAGAACATAATCGTTCACATCTGCAAGAACTTCCAGCAGTTTTGAATTAAAATTTAATTGAAACCGTCTCTGGGAGCTTTATGAAATAACATCTGTCGTCTTCCCTTTATAGAAATTTTGTTTCCTAAATTGGCAATATATATTAATACTGAAAAATCTTTTGATTCCTTCGTTTTAAATGAAATGCTTCTTAAAGCAATAAACAGAGCACGAAAGGTTTCATTTGTGTGTTTTTGTATTAGCTATTGGAAGTCGCCATTAATGGTTACATCTTTTCAAAACATGCATTCATCAGGTAATTTCGGTTGCTCTTACAGCCAATAAGAAAGAATGTCGCGATGATAACGGCGCTCAAAATACCTTCATTGTAAAATTAACAATTTAAAAATAAGATAAAAATTTACTTTATTATTTATATTTTATTAATAACAATTTAACATCTATTCCTCCTTGAGGTTCGATCGTATTTCTTCTTTGCGACAGCATTGACAATGTACCTGTAAGATGACCCAAGCTTTCCGAGACAAGTTGCATACAACGTTTACTGGTTTAATGGACGTTTTCCAAAAAACCTGAGGAGTTGTTTTAGTCATCTATAACTGCGTACATGTGGTGGACCCTTTAAAAACTGCAAGCAATTTGCTAGAGACAAAGTCTTACAAAGAGAAAGTTGATACTCGGCGTTGAAACGGGCGAAAAATCTTCCGAAACTATTACCGTAGCAACACATTAACCACTCCAAATTGTAAAATGGAAAATCACACTCCTTTAAACGATAAAGAATTTTCATCAATTCATTCTGCAATAGCTTTTACTCTGCTAACTGTGTCCACAATTATCATAGTTGGAAATATTATTGTGATTGTGAGTGTGCTGTGCTATGGGAAACGACGAAACTCGCCAGACATCTGGGTTTGCTCGTTATCCATGGTAGATATTCTTCACTCTTGTATACCATGCTCTATTATTCTTTATATCTTCTTCTCCAGTTCAGAAAAATTTGATATCTCTCCAAAACTTTGTCAAGTACAGGGATGGTTTCTTGTGTTCCTGCGAGTTACCTCGTGCACAGTCGTGGCCGTTATGAGTTGTCAGCAGTTTCTCAGAAATTTTTTCGCTTCAAGTTCCCAAGAGATATGGAAAAAAACTAATCAAATTATTATTGATGTAGCTATCTGGATTATATCAGCTTTTGTTG
Organism: Zoanthus gigantus; assembly: GCA_025331005.2. Taxonomy (NCBI): domain Eukaryota; kingdom Metazoa; phylum Cnidaria; class Anthozoa; order Zoantharia; family Zoanthidae; genus Zoanthus; species Zoanthus gigantus. Next base: position 7,257 of record JAOBBB020271035.1, on the reverse strand, counting down.
CTTCGTTACCGTTGACAGAAATGGGAGAATTTTCACCACTCAAAGACACAGGAAATCTGTACTGCACGGCTAACAAGAAAACCCCATTTGGAATGTTGTTGTTCTCTTTATTGCTAATGTTGTTGGTTCTAACATTTGGCGCGATTTTGGGCTCGCTTGTAATATTAAGAGTTTTTAGTGGTAACAGCTCAAGACGCTTTGAAAGCTTTTCTAGTTCAGAAATTACTGTTTATGGAAAAAGAAAATTTAAACTTAACCAAGAGCGTCAAAATAAAATCTTAACAAAGATGGTTGTTCTGGTTTGCTCAATCTTCTGTATCTGTCTTCTTCCAAGACTGGTAAGTGCAAGGTATCAGATAAGATTTTCCGATTTCGCTTAAACTATAAGTTTTGTTTCTTTGAAATTAATCATACGACTGTAGAGACTTTTGCTCTTTGTATAAAGACTAAATTTTAAATCTTGGAATTTTGCGTTTTTTCCATGATCTCTGCTATTTTGGATATTTTTTAATATTTTCGTGTTCGAAAATAAAATTTTGAACACGCGAATTTAATTGTATGAAATGTTTATAAAATTTTTTTTTTTTTAATGATTAGTCTCCAACACATCCAACAAAAAGCTTTTCTTTTGCAGATACCGAAAATCAAGCACGGTGATTCAGCTATAAGCCAATAACAATGAATCCGTTTCCCCATCAATTAAAAGTACATCTTACTCTCAATTGAACTAAAAATTAACTTGCAAATAGACTACCCTTAGGAATTACCGTGTACTTAGCTTAATAACTATTCCAAGCATTTGTCTGCTTTTCAGAATATTTACGCCTAATTTGTATTAATAGGTGATTCATTGTTCACACTTTTAGCCGCCTTATTTATTATTCGTGTCACAGTTTTCAGTGGACTAATAGTATAATAACAAACTTTCCGATAGGTTTTTAAAAAGTGAGCTAGCACTATTAAGCATTTTTGAGTTTTTAGAAAACCCCTATTTATTACATAGATTTTTCCACTTCATATGTTCGCGCCACCGTGTAATACCTCTATTTTCATAGATATGAGTGTTTTACTGTAAACTACGTCACTCGTAGATTTCATATGAAAGTACATCCGGGATACGAGTGACATATTTTCCATATCTTCACTAGTGAAGATATCGCTGACGTCATTCCTCTGTTTGGGACACTGTAAAATCAGGGTAATTTTCGAAACACTCGAAAGAAAATTTCTCGTAGGCTTGAACATGCGAACGAGTGAAATCTTTTTTTCCACGAGAAGATATACTTCATATGTTCGCGCCACCGTGTAATATCCTCTATTTACTTTCTTTAAAATTGGTTGTAAATTTGGATCCCTTTGTTCGCTTGAAACCTTCTCAACTTTTAAATTCAAATCTCATTTAGCTTTGTTCGTTCGCAATATGTACTATAAATTTCTATTTCAATGAAGCAAATTGCAAACAATGACGTCAGCAACGATTATACTTTGGTTGGCTTTCAATTCATTTAAGAAGTAAAACATATTCTCTTTGTGCCTTCATAACCTAGGCAAACGATGGGAGAATGCTAGAGCAGCTGCTGATTAGTGAAAACCCGAGACGCTGTTGACGGTTTTCACCAGCTCGAGAATTCTCAAACTCTGCCGAGGTTTTCATCAGCCTATGAAGGCACGGAGAACTGTTTTATTTCGTTTATGAAATTAGTATTTTTCTTCTTGACAAAGAGAAAGACGATATACGAAGCGAGAACGTATACTTTAGTTTCTTCACATAAAACTGTAAATTCCCACAACTTGGAGATAGCCAACAATATCGCTCACATCATTTTCGTGCTTCACTTAAGAAATAAAATATGTTTTCCGCGCCTTCATGTCCTGGTGAAAACCGAGGCGAACGTTTGGGAGAATTCGAGAGCAGATCAGTGAAAACCAGAGACGCAGTCGAGAGTTTTCACTTGCTCGAGAATTCTCAAAAACTTTGCCGAGGTTTTCAACAGGCTATGGAGGCACGGACAACATGTTTTTATTTCTTTTATAGAATTATTATTTTCAGTCTTGACAAAGAGAAAGACGATATACGATGCACGTACTGTAAATTCTCACAACTCGGAGCCACAGTCAATCACATTGCTCACGTCATTTTCGTGCTTCATAACGCTACGAAAACATACTTGTAGACCAATCAGAACGCAGACACTATCCAAATTAAATTATAATCTTTTATAAATGTATCACAGTATCTTCGGCCATCACTTTGGGGGTACCCAGGGTAGGTAAAACCTTATATGGGGATTTACTGGCGAAGTTGATAATGGTTACCCCCATAGGTAGGGAAATCAGAAACTTTTTATTCGGCCAGTTTGAAGTCAGTATGGAGAGTCACAAAGAATACCACGCGTCATTTCGTACACGGTCATTTCAGTATGTTGGCTTAATCTGGATTTTAGAATCATAAACTAGACTTTGTTTGGTTCTTGATGATAGCTAGGTTACAAAGGAATCAGTCCAAAATCCAGATTAACAGCATATGATTCAGATAGATTGCTAGAATCCACTGTGCCAGTCGATAGAGTCAGAAATTCAGAAGCGAAGTCCAGCTTTAAGGATTTAGTTTCTGTCGAAGGGATTCCTGACGGATGTTGATTTGCTGGTAGATTTTGAACTCGGAATCCACAATTATTTTTATTAACCACACATGTATAGAGCAAGATACTTAACCATAATTTTTCGAATTTTGTATTCCCTTAGATATTGCTCTTTCTTGATCTTGTGTCCGTTGAAGCACCAAGTATATACACTCTCTTGAGTCTTCAGTTACCACTTGTCAGCGGTCTTGTTAATCCTTTGATATACGCCATTATGTGGGAGCCATACAGGCGATGTTACTACAAACTGTTGACTTGCGCATGCTCAGGTTCGAGTAGCTTCCAACACCAATCACGCTCTGGTTCACACACCCTGAATGGTAAATATCGAGATTTTAGATAAATCATTGTTTTATGTAGAGTTTGAAATCACGGACCTTACATATTTGATTTCATGGTACCTTACAAGTACTTAAAACGAGTGTTAGAGCCACGTTGTTAGCGGCCATTCCTAATGTAACGGGGAACTAGCTCTACTTTTAACTTCTTTAATTTAATTTCTTTATTGGTTTTGTTGGCCTCTGTCCTGGCATCAGCAAAGCCGGCGTGGCTAAACTTAGGCCAGCACAGAGTACCAACTTACTCCTACAACAACGGTAGCAAAAAGAGGCAAAACTGATGGGCGCGTTTTACCATATCAAACTGCAAACAATAACCACAACACAAAGGGTCACCGCGTGATCAAAACAAAAGATCTAAACAAAAATTGACTTGCTATGTGATATGAACGTGACACTGCTACTCTATCATAAATAATGGTTGACTTGAGTGTTAGCATACGTGGATAGCTGTTTCTTAGGCCTCGTGAGAGATAAAGGAAAACAGTCGATTCGTAGTGCTTGTCGGATGTGTCGGGTTTAATGAATTTACAAGTATATGAAGATAGAGCATGAGTGCCATTAGCATACTTAAAGCCACGGAAATGGACACTGAGGCCGAGTTGGTAGCGGGCATAACGACCATATATAACAAATGGCATGAGTGTTAGGATAACTGTTTCTTTGATGGAAAGGGGATGGCTGTTGCCTAATCAGCGTAGCATGGCTAGCAATAAGCTCAGCCTCCACCAAGAGAAAACAGATCTAGAGAACAGTATTTAAAAGGGTAGTGTTTGTGGTATGTGGCTGATATATATTGAATCCACAAGTCTTGTGGAAACGTGGCTGATAAAGTGAATTCACAAGCATAGTAATGCCTTGTATAGTGCTTGTGGGATGTGGCACTGATATAATAAATTCTCAAGTAGTAATTAATGTCTTCTGTAATTGTCTGCAAATTGTAAATATTACCGTTTTTTTGGCTTTGCTGATTCTCTTTTGATAATGCAAGTACAAAAATGTTATAACTTTGTTTCAGGGTTTAACCTTTCAAAAGAAAGATATATGGTATTTTGAAGATCGGCAACCCGAAACAAGTATTAATTTTTAAGGTTCAACAATTTTTTTTTACAACAATTTTTTTATTTTTACCCCAGATTCTCATATACATTTTTTTTTCTAAGAGATATTATTAAATCAGGGGCACTGGCCCCCTGAAATAACTAAAGAGCTAATCTGGTCAGGGGGCCAGGTGAAAATGAAAAAAGAACAGAACATCTCAAATGCCCGGCCAACTTCCTGTTGGACCAAGAGGGAACAAAGATCTAGCAGGACAAAGCTTGAGTAGATTACAAGAAGCTCTCAAGGGTATAGAGTACATAATCATTGATGAGTACTCGATGTTAGGCCAAGTTATGTTTGGCTGGATAGACAAACGCTGTAAACAAGTAAAAGGTCATTATGACCTGCCATTTGGAGGCTTTTCAATTATTTTGACAGGAGATCCTGGTCAATTACCACCTGTTGGTGACAAGCCCATTTACCATGCCAAACCAAGTAATAACATAGGAGAACAAGGTTATCTTGCATACAGAATGTTTGATAAAGTTGTCAAACTCACTGTTAATCAGCGTGTCCAGGGCTCTGACCCAGATCAAGTAAAATTTCGTGATTTACTGTCACGGTTGCGCAAAGGTGAATCAACTATTGATAACTGGAACTTGCTATTATCCCGCCAGCCAACAAATGTCTCTAACTTAGAGGGCTTTGAAAATGCAACACGATTGTTCTATCGTAATGAAGATGTTGGAAATTACAATTTTGACCAACTTACTAAATTGGGAGAAACTATTGCCAATAAAATGCTCGTAATTCTTCAGCACTTGCAAAAAAGATTAGTCCTGATGAAATGTCAGGTTTAGAACCTTTTATTCTTTTAGCAAAGGGTGCTAAAGTAAAGCTTACTATTAATTTATTGCCAAGTGTTGGTCTTTGCAATGGAGCTACAGGAATTATTAGACATATAATCTATCAGACTGATCATCAGCCACCTGATTTACCCATTGCAGTCATTGTTCAGTTTGACAACTATAGAGGTCCATCTATTAGTGACACAACTCCATCCTGTGTGCCAATATGCCCTATAACAGTATCAGCTAATACAACAGATGGCACTCACGAAAGACAACAACTGCCTATTAAACTGGCATGGGCTATAACTATTCATAAAAGCCAAGGGCCGACATTACCTAAAGCCTGGGTTGATATCGGAAAGAAAGAAATAACTTTTGGTCTTTCATATGTTGGTTTAAGCAGAGTGAAGGCATTATCTGCATGTGTTATAGAACCCATGACCTACCAACGATTATCCCGATTAAAATAAGGAACAAGTTTACATTATCGTCTAGTAGAAGAAAATAGACTTATTAAGTTAGCAAGTGAAATATCATAACACAAACAATTTATTTCTGCATTTTAAGGACAGAACAATAACCAATAACTAAGACAACAAAGGGCAATTTCCTATCATATCATACTGATAAAGTATCCTTCTTTAATTTTTAGTTGTTCCTGTCTTGAGATTATGGATTATAAAGGTAGGTTATTTGTTTTACGTTATGCTATTGCTCCTCAAACTTTTCATCTACAGGAGAAAAGCCCCTCTCAATTTTCTTTTTTTTTTCAATTATGGATGGAACTCGGAGTAATTCTATGATATCCCCTTAACTCACTCACTCATTTACTCAATCAATCAATCATGAACAACAATTGAGCTGTATGCCTAAAGCATCACTCCTCTTGGTCAGCTAATTAGCTTGTTAGCTGATCACCCACCCCAATCTTGAGCATATCAATTTGGGTCAATAACAACGACGTTATTAAACATAAACTAATCTTCGTTCTTATAACAAATCATTATGTTTTTGTCCTTAGATACACCATTGTCATCAACAAGTCCATCTAGTTCGCCACCGGTCAAAAGTAAGTTTCTCACTTGATTAAAGAAATATGGTATATAAGATAATGATCATATACAACATATTGGGCTGCATTTAGACCTACCAGAGACAGTCGTATGGCTTTTCTTGAATCTTGTCTTAGTAAATCTTACTGCCAAAAAAAAAATCCTTTCCATTTGTCACATCTTGAGATTTTGTGATACTGGTATAGTGTGTGAAAGAAAACATATTCTCAAAGTTGAAGATATGGAAATCCTTCTGAATTTGGAATTCCAGGCTAACCTGGCTTCCCCAATTTCGTTGTTATGCTTTAAATAAATTGATGTCAGCAAACTTGGCTTCCTTGGTTTCTACTTTCTATCTGTATAGCTTTATGCATACTACTAAATCCGACATATCTAAATACTAAATACTGTTGTTGATTTTTCTCAGGTAAATGTATACATTTGACAATGTATTGTACTAGAAATTGAATGTCGCCCACAGGCTACTTTGTTTCAAAACATAGTCGCCCAAGGCGAAATTAAGTCGCCCGAAACGAATTTAAGTCGCCCCAGGCGACCGTGCGCCCGTTAATTTTCAAACCTGCAATTAATATCTGAATACTTTGTAATTGCTATTCTCAAACAAGTTACACAATGTACTCATTTGTTGATACCCAAAACATTCCAGTACAACTCCAGAATAATTCCAGTACAACTCAGTTAATGGCATAATATGAAATGTTTTCTCCTATATTTGTTTTCAGGTGAGCCATTATTTGGTTATATACATGAATTCTCAGCAGGCCCAAAATTTTCAACCTGCCAAATTCAAACATCAGCAACCAAATCCGTAAAAGCTATATGCTTTTCGCCAACAAAAGCACAAGTCTTAAGGAAAGCGGCCACGAACAAGAGCCCAATAAAGATCAACAGATATGATTTCAATACACAGTATGACAATATTGTTATCAATAACGGCACACAAGTACAGATCACACATGAAGACCCATCTTTTCAAGCATTTGAAACGTCCCAAATGTCAACCATTCAGAAACTCAAGACACTACATATTTACCAGTTTGTCTCCTTCAAAGCCTGCATACATTACCTAGGGGCACCGCGCAAGCAACTTTTTTCGACAGGAGCCAAGATGAAGAGGTTGGCAACATTGGTTGATGACACGGATTCCATTACTGCGTATTTCTATGGCAACTTTGACGATTTATATCAAAGCAACACATATCAGTTTACAAACCTGCAACTGAAAAAGGAAACTGAAACAATCGAAATATTTCTAGCTGGGGGGGGGGGGGGGGGGGGGGGGGGGGGGGGGGGGGGGGGGGGGGGGGGCGGG
>JAOBBB020270943.1:0-11004 GCA_025331005.2 Zoanthus gigantus | reverse complement strand
GCCGAATATAGCCGCTGTCCAGTATATTAAGTATTACATCAAGTGGCTGAAGACCTCGACACAAATAAAAAAAACACAGGGCAAACCTAAACTTGTGCCGCGCTTCGCTGCTGGCACAAGTAATAAAAGCTGTTACGGTACATAACTTAAGAGATGTCTAGGGGTAATAAAAAAAATAGGTTTTTGTTCTTTTGAGTTTGGGTTACCGTTGTATTACTGTAATGAATCCATTAAAACTCAGTTTTATCCAGTCAAAGAAGATATGGATCCCAGGTTTTTATAATCTTTTAAACTGTGTGGAATAAAACCATAGATACTACTAGAAGTTTCTACCGGAAAGGGAAGTGCTGCGAGGATACTGTAGATTTTATTTGGTTATGCTTCTTATTTTTACTTAATATTTTTATCAAGTAGTATGTAATTCATTCATAAATGTCACAATTTGCCGCCCCAGACTTGTAATAAAACCATAGATAATACAACTACATCACTGCCAAGAAGGAGTGGGAATTTTCTTTAACCTCAATTTTTAAATATCACAATTTTACTTCGTGCTTAAAACCCGCAAAATCTGCCAACACGCCTACTGATTGTATTTTGCAGCCGGTACTGCTGGGGGCTAAGGGCACACATCTATGAGTTGTGATAGTTGTAAGTGCTAGTTTTTATTTTTCTGTAAAAGAAATTGTAACTAATGAAAACATTTTCAAACAACTTTTGAAATAACTTACCTTTGCTACGTCTTCTAGAACTTTTTCTAAACACTGCGGTGACTGCTTAATCTGAAACAAGACTGAACTCATCTGGGAAGCCTAAAACCACAGAAAGTTAACAGATAAAGAACACAATTGATGTACGAAATATAATGAAGATCAGGACGATGGTTGAAATAATTATGATAACAGAGATTTTAAGATACGAGGTTGACAACAGCGACGGGAACGACAAAAAACAATAGACGCAATTATTGAGTACAAAAGTTGTATGTTGGAATGAACCGAGCTGACCACCAGCTAATCTTCGTCTTCACTAATACTTCGCAGAAAGCTCACTTTTGGAGTTTTGCGGACAACGTGAACATCAAATAATAAAATTTGACAATCTTTGTTTGCCTTTGAGGCTGAACCTTTTAGGTTCTCCTGTTCGGAATTTTGTGCAAAGTCAACAGGGAAAATTTATCGATGATCTTAATCAGACAACTAATCGAGAAATGATATTTATCACAACTACCGTCGTCTTTGCTCCTGTCCTCGTTTCTTAAAGAACCTAACAATGACACCACTGATGATGATGATAATGGTGACAGCAATGACGATGTTAATGGTGCTCTTAATGATTATGGTGGTTTTGATGACAATAATGATGTTAATGTTGATCAAGATGATAATGAAGCTTGTAATGATTATGATATAAGTTGTGAATGATGATGATGATGATAGTGGTGGTGACGACGATTATGACAGTCGTGATGACAGCAGTAATGATAGCAATCATGGAGATAATGACAATGATAGTAGTGGAGACGACAATAATGATAGTGGTGGTGAGAACAATGATGATAGTGGTCATGGTGATAACGACAATGATAGTGGTGGTGATAAAGATGATGATGATTTTGGTGATGACAAGGACCATAATGGTGCTTGTGATGATGGTCAAGTGACAATAATAAGGATGATAATGATTTAATCATGATGATAATGGTGCTCGTGATGATGGTGACAATAATAAGGATGATAAAGGTACTCGTGATGATAAAGGTACTTGTGATGATAAAGGTACTCGTGATGATAAAGGTACTTGTGATGATAAAGGTACTTGTGATGATAAAGGTACTTGTGATGATAATGGAATTCATGATGATATTTGGTAATCATGATGATTATGGTGCTCGTGATGATGGTGACAATAATAAGGATGATAAAGGTACTCGTGATGATGGTGACAATAATAAGGATGATAAAGGTACTCGTGATGATAAAAGTACTTGTGATGAGAAAGGTACTTGTGATGATAAAGGTACTTGTGATGATAATGGAATTCATGATGATATTTGGTAATCATGATGATAATGGTACTCGTGATGATGGCGTTGGTTACAATAATTAGGATGATAAAGGTAACTTATGATGATTATGGTGCTCGTAATGATAATGGTGCTTACGATGACTGTGGTGATGACAATAAGGATGATAATGGTAATCGTAATGACATTGGTGCTTGTGATGATGTGGATAACAATGATTAGAAGGACGATACTGGTGCTTAAGATGATTATTTAAAAAGTGCTTGTGGTGATGGTTCGGGTGAAATTAGCATGATAACAGTGCTGGTGATGATAATGGTGTTTGAATGATAATGACAGTGATGGTGATGATGACCGGGATGTTCTCGTCATGATGCTGATAGTGGTAACAGTTATAATAATGATTATTCCAATAGTAGCAGTGGTGATGATAATGATGATACTTTGGGTGGAGGTAAAGATGACTTACATCCATAAAACCACATGTGGCCATCTCCAGTACTATACAACCTAATGACCACACATCACTTCTCTCGTCATACCTAGACACTTGAATTAAGGAGTTTAAAATACTCTGTATACAAATTTAAAGTAATGTCATTTATTTTATTCAATGTTAGTTATTCTATTTAACCCACTCTCACTATATGTTAATAAAAACAACCTAAACAACATAATGATAAATACTGAAAACAAACATTCCTTGGGCAATGGAGCTAAAAACATGACAACAAATAATCAACCTAGAAAGTAAAGAACTGGTATACACACCAATTTAGCAAAACAAGACTACAAATAAAACACACTAAATTAACAAAACTGTTGCAGTGCAATGTCCAACTGACAAGAGCGCCTTGAAAAAATCCAGTTTTAAACAAAAAACCGTAAAAACGTTTTTAAGAAGTTCAAACAATATCAGCTGAAGATATATTTATCAGGATACGGTCTTTCTAGCACTTCTGGTGCCATCCAGTTCATGGTTCCTACAGTTGTACGTGTTCTTGTACGTGCATCGTCCATTATGGTGGCAACACCAAAATCACCTGAAACAGTAGACAATACAACAAAAACAATTTTTTTACATTTTTTGTTATACAAATCAAGAACAAAATAACGAAGCCAGACTTCAGTTGCCAAATTTTGTTCTTGTCCTGATTCTGAATTCCCCTCCCTGAAAACGAATTTCCTAGACTAGATTCTGGATTCCCTTGATATGATTCTGGATTTCCCTTGACCTGCTTCTGGGTTCCCTTGCCATGAATTTGGATCCCCTAGACCTGATTATGAATCCAATTAAACTGATTCTGAATTCCCTTGATCTAAACTTAAACCCCCTTCACTTGATTCTGAATTCCCTTGACCTGAACCTGGATTCCCTTAACCTGAATTCCTTGACCTGATTCGATTTTGAATGCTCTTGACCTGATTTGTGAGTCCCTTGATCTAAATTTGTATACCCTTCACCTGAATCTGGATTACCTTGACCTAATTTTGGAAATTTCATAATTTGTCTTTCTGACATTTTTCTTGCAAATAGGTACTGGCTATTCCTTAGAATAGATAATAACTCAATCATAATTACCTATTGAAATATTTCCATCATTGGTGAGAAAAATATTACTTGGTTTAAGATCCCTAAAAGTTTAAAACAACAAATTAATAAAATAGCAGTATTTAAAACTTTCTATTAAGTTAATATTACAAGTACAATTTCTTTCTTTAAAATTTCGAATAGCTGTTAGTAATTACAAACACGGTGCAAAATTTTGGGTGGTAACTGACTAAAAAATGTTATTTCGAACTAGAGTCTACCTTTCATATATATAGATTTCAGTGATTCAGTGAACATTTGAACCAATTGTTTCTTAATAGAGAAACAAGTCTTGTGCCGTATGCTTAGTATGCACAGATAGGACATTTTCTAATTTGATAAGACTATTACCACTTGTCAGCAAAATTAAATATATGAAATGTGGCATTAATTTAACGGTCTAAAGCAGAAACAACAAATGTGACTTCTGATTAGTTCTAAATTATTTACTTAACTTATTTACTTAATTTTTATCTTTCAAAAAACTTATAGAATTTCAGCTTTGACCAGACTTAGCTTATGCTGCTTTTGCACATTTGTATTAATTTTCGCCTTGGTTTCCCTAGTTTCACCACTTGCTAAATCTGAAGCACTTTAAATTTTAAAATATATTTGTTTTGACACTAAAGCCCCTGTGAAAAAATTAATGATAACAATACTTCACCAAACACGCACCGAAACTGTACCTAACATTTGTCGCATTAAATGTCCAGGAGCATATTTTTTGTGTTAGGTCAATGTTGGGTAAGTTTTCCTCCAAGTAAACACTGTCCTAACATCAACCCAACATTTTTATTGTTTTCACATGGCAATTAAACCTGCATGGTGCCATACAGGTGCCACACTCTAACAATTCAGCTTTAAAATGGAGAACAACTGAAAGTATCATCGTTTATAACCGCTGTCTGAAGTGCCTTAAATTCAGACTGTGTTATCACAAGGTAAATTATTATCAGCTATATTTTGAATCACATTACATTACCTATGAATCACATGCTTATTGTGCACAAATGTCAAAGCAGATACCATCTGGCCAAACCACTTCCTCAACACCTACAAAAAATATAAAAATTATATTCTTGGCTAGGGTACAGTTGCTTTTGGTGAGTGTTGTCAAACAAAAACAACACTTTGCTCTAACAGAGGACTAACACTCTGAAATAATAACTTATTACAATTTTTATGAACAGTCAAGATTGATCCCTTCTACAGTATATGTAGCTGACTTTAAAATTTTTTGACATATTCCATGAAACATTTTAAAATTTTCTCCTTAAAAATATAATTATTGTAATATTACTATTATTATTATTAAAATGATATTTCACAGACTAATCTTGTGCTGTTTTACTTCCCAAGGGATCGGGTCGTAACCTACAGTACCATCTAGAAACATTGGTGCATTTGCCTGCGGGCATTCCGCGGGGACTATTTGGAGAATTCCGCAGGTAAGGACATGTCCAAACACTTCCTTTTCTGCAGGCGGATGCACGGGCGAATATATATAGACCGTACAGAGTACATAGTAGTACAAGACTAAAAATTGTATATTTTACTCCAAAAGCAATCGAACGGACATTTTAAGCCATGATTAGCATGACAACTGCTTCCTATGTCCTCCGAATGCTATACAACACAATTCTTGCTAAAATGACAGCTTTATGTAAACAAACTTGGTCACCTCATTCATCCCAAAAACGTGTTTTGTTAGGATTAGCAAAACCATTCTATCTAGTTGCGTCGGTCACACATGAGTGAAAAACAATTTCACTTTCATGGTTGGTAACTGTATTAATGGCAAATCTAAGTTGGCCCAAAATGCACAAACGAATAAACTGAGTGAATTATTTTTCATGAAGAAACAGTATAAAACCGAAAGTATACCTTAACTAGTGAAAGTATTCGTTGTAAACAAGTTTAATAATAGGAACTTTGTGCACAGCTTGCTCTGTGTTTAAGATTTGATGATTCACCACCTCCATTAAGTGAAATAAACTCGTATCACTCCAGGTTGTCCATTGTGATTAGTTTACCAAATGTTTTCAACTACTCAACAGGAATATTTGATATTTACATAGTATTTACACTGTGTAAAATAGTTTTTTTGCTTACAAAATAATGCTATGTTTATCAATTCGAACAAGACTTAACTTGTGTGCTGTCAAACCTTTCAAATTACCAGTCCTAAGCGTGTATTTAAAACCTAAAATTTACTTTCGGGTTTTTAATCGTGATCAGTGTTGACGCAATGTACAAGTTCCACAGGTAGATTCCTTGGGCACATCCACTGCCCGCATTTAAGTATAAAATAAATTATATTAAAAATATAATTATTGTAATTGTATTACTATCATTATGTATATATTATATACATAATGATAGTAATAATATGTATAATTATATGCATCATTATCATCATTTTTAAAAAAAAAAAAGTTTCAAAAATATGGGGTATACTTAAATTTAAATCTTTTAAAAAGATTAGGTGGAAAATGCAGGTTAGCCTGATTGGTCAGCTGGTTCCAATGTTCAAATGCAGGCCAAACCCACTAAAAGTGGGACACTTGGGAGGTAGGCTAAAGGCCTTGTATTGAATGGTCTATCAATAAGCAGTTAAGCTCAAGGGAAGGAAGAAGGGGCATATATAACTTTTTTTTTAAATCCCTCCTTCCCTTAACAAACTTAATATATCTTTCTTTTACAGCACAGCCAATTTTACTTTCTGTTGCCAGTAAAAACTAATCAGTGACAAAAGTTTATCTCTAATATACATATTAAGCAAATGCAAATTATATTTTGTTTGAATGTCTAATACTCAATCGTATTTGGTGAATCAAGAGCCTGGGCTTTCTTCTTCAGGTTGCTCAAAGAAGACATGGAAAAGGTAAGTGGAGAAGAAGAGCAAGAGTGTTGGTTTGGAGAAGGAAGATGCCTTGAATCGAGCGAGATGGAGAGTGGGAGTTGGAGAGATTGCTTTTAGAGTGGGGTAAATCTGGCCACCCTGTTTACGGGAATAAAGCAGGATCAAAATTGGATGATGATGATGTTTCTCAATCCCTGGGGTGAGCTTATTTTCCACCCTTCAGGAGATGTAATTGTTCAAATGCCAACATGCACCCCGGTTCACCATAGGAGGTAACAATAGATACTAAACTGGACTGTATATAGAAAGGCCAAATAATGATGTTATCTCACCATTTCTTCAATATAAGTTCCGTCTCTTCGTTTACACTTCAGAGCTTTATCTAGATCACCTGTAGAAAAAAGAGGTTTCCAGGAATACTTTCTTTTTGACATAATAGGAATTGAGTTTGGGTCTGCTTTTTAGTTCACATTGGGAATGAAAAGAGCAAAAATCTTAAATCAATGCTGTTAATCAAATTAAATAATAATGATGAAGATGATGATTATGATGATGATGATGATGATGATTATCTAAGAATAAAGTACTTCCATAGTATGTTGTTTGCAGTGATACAGGCCCAAGGCTAAAAAATTGGTCAAAAAGTAAACATTAGTCTGAGCCTAAGTTGAGGGAAAATGAAAAACTTCAAATATAGCCAATGACACTCCCCTTTACCCACTGCTCTTCATGTTGAAGATGTTGTTTTCCTCACCGCTGAATATGACAAGACTGAGGCTTACAAAAGATACATCATTGCAAGTATTAAAGATTCTATACCAAGAGATTCACTGGTAACCAGCCTAAGGTTAAGTTTAGTAAGCAGATTCCTACAAAGTACTGTACCATCACTCATAAGTCCACCTGTACACATCATCTCAGAGCATATACACATGATGAGTGTCTACCAGCACCTTTTGATCAACCATCTCCAGAGATCCTCTGACCTTATGGCTTTCATCCTTCAGTTTACACCATGGATACTTCTGACACTCCCAAAGGAACCACGAAAGAAAAACAAATTGTAACCATACTAACCCTGATCTGAATCTTGACAATTCAGATCTCGAAAGTACAGACCTCCAAAATACCTGGACAACTCTGTTCCTTTTAGTCTCAGCTAGCATCAAATGAAAGATAAATTGCACTAGCAAATGTCTGCCTCTAGCAACAATTCAACATTATGCATACCCACCTTTAACTGGTTATGTAGTATATATACTTGTTTATTCTATTTTTATGAGTCAGCCATATAATTGGTGACATTTTCCCCAGAACTGCTATTTCAGCAGCTTTTTCTTCCATTTATTCTGGTGTGTACTTAAATTAACTCAATATGTAGCTAAGAGTTTAAGTATCTGTTCTAGCTCTTTTACTTTTTCATACATTACTTATATATATATTTATTGAACAAAATAAGTATATTTATAATTTGATTCTTCATTAAAACATCAAGACCTTAAAATGTATGTTATGTATGAATTTCAAGTTCAACAATAGTTGTTAGTAGAAATCAAACCCACCAAGTCCATAGTACTCCACTGGTCACAATTTCCCCCAAATTGCTATTTCAACAGCTTTTTCTTCAATTTATCATGATGTGTACTTAAATTAAATTAATATGTAGCATTTGATCATATTCAGACTGATGTAAAACTGTGAAATACAAATATTAAATTTTATTATTATTATTATAAAAATTTAAGTATTTGTTCTAACTCTTACTTTTTCTTACATTATTTATATGATATTTATTTACTAAACACAATAAGTTTATTTATAATTTGATGCTTCATTTAAATAACAAGATCTTAAAATGTATGTTATGTATGAATTTCAAGTTCAAAATAGTTATTAATAAATAGTAACCAAACCCACCAAGTCCATAGTACTCCATAACAATGCAAACAAACATGGCTGATTCCTGTCATAAAACAAAAAATAATAACTTATTTACAGTGAACACTAGTACATAGAGTAAGACTGATAACAGCTTGGAATTGCATGTCTTGAGTCAATAAAACCTACAAGATATCCTTTAAATCCTTAAATAAGCCTAGTGTCCTACAAGTAGCTTGCACTTATATATGGTTCCTACTGCAGCATTATACGATCATTTAATAAATAAATGGTAGCCTTTGACTCCATCAGGTTGGAACACTCCATTGCTGGTTACAAGCACTCAGAAAAGACAAAGGCTCATTTTACCAACTCAGTAAGGAATGGAAAAGTGAGCTACAGTATACTAACTGTTACTGTATGTCCATTTTCTGTAAAATGTTAATTGCGGATGGTCTCCCTCTGGAGGGACATTGATCCATCACAGACAACTGTACTAGCTCCTACTGTAGCAAGAGTTTTTTAAAACTAAGTTAAAACTTGTTTACTTTGAGCTTTTAACTCAGTTTTGCTTGGAGCTTTAACTACAAGATTGATTAAACTAATATTTAATAAGTTAATCAATTTTCTGATTAGAATACCAAGTACTGTAATATTAGCCACATTCAATTAATTACTTACCTCTTTGTCCCAGGTGACAAAGAACTCTTTATAACCACAAACACATGGATGTCGAAGTTCTTGCAGTGCCATAGCCTTTTTTTACAGAATTAAATACAAGAACATAAAGCAAGGTTAAAGGGTAACCAAACTTTAAAATCAACTTAAAATCAATCAAGTCATTATAAAAGGGTGAAAACCATCAAGCGAAATGGAGAGTGGGAGTGGAAAGAGATTGCTGTTAGAGTGGGGTAAATCCGGCCACCCCTGTTTACGGGGATAAACCCAGATCAAAATTGGAAGATGATAACAATGATGATATCCTCCTGTAGCACTGATTTTCCGAGAGATTTGAATAAGAATATGCATGTTTTGCACTTTCTGGGAAAGCTCTATGTGTGTGCTTATTAACTTGTCAGTGGCAAACGAAGGTAACATGTGATATACATAGGTCATGGGGAAGTAACTGGGCACTTGTACTGTTTTAGTTGTCATAAACTAGCATAGTTAAGAGTGAAAGTGAAGGTTTAAATTACGTGTGATGTCTTACTTCAATGTTGAACCATGTTGTGTTCGCTTCTTAAATTAAAGTAAAAGATCTTCCCCATATATGACGTCATAGCCACACTCTTTCCCACTGACCCTCAAATTTCTCGGAAAATTAGCACAACCTAAAAAAGAAACTTTTGATAGATTTTACTTTATGGATAAATGCGCTATATAAAATCAATGCATTTATTTTCATTTATATTTGTCAAGAGTGTGTGCTTTCAATGTGTGTCTTTCCATTTACTTGATTATTTTCTTTGTTGCATGACAAATTCTCCATGCTGGCCTTGACATGTTGAGGTGGGGGCTCAATAGTTGTCAATAACCCCCATCCCCTTGGGCAACATTTTTGTTCAACAGAGTGTCCATTCCCCCACTATCAATGACGCAGGCCCAAGGGGAAAGGGGGAGGTGGGGGTTTCAATTGACTGGTGCATTATAAAAGTGTTAATAAAGTACTTTAGGCCTGAACTGCACAAACAAAAAACAAAATATAATTTCTTCCATGACCTACAGGGATGTTTTGAATCTTTAAAAAGAAATATAAAAATTTTCAACTATGATAAAGAGTTCATGGAAATACCTCTTTGAAGGCTTTGTTTGCTTCACTTTCATCATTGCATTCAACCTTTTAGAATAAATATAATAAATTACAACATTTACAAACTATAGTTTGACTTTTTATTTACTAATTTATTTTAGTAAGTAAAAGCTTTATTAACATGTAGATGTATTTAGTTTTTGCAACTAACTGGGGACACAAGTATTAAGCCTTAAATTAAAAAAACTGTGTCAGGGCAGACTGTATCTTTTAAAATTTGAAATTGATAAGTGAAACTGTCTAGGATGTATATCATTCAAAAGTGAAACAACTAGTATATGCGTCAGATGTTAAAAAAACACACACATCCTTGCAGATCAAGTTTTGTGGTAAAAATGGAACAAAAGGTGTCAAAACCCCTGGGCACTGCTGTTGTACAGTAGTAGATTTGGAGCTATCACATTCACTGTGCTAGAGATGGAGAGTGGAAGTTGGAGAGATTGCTGGCCAAGTGGGGTAAATCCGGCCAGGCCCCCATTTACGGGAATAAATCCGGATCAAAATTGGATTGATTGATTGAAATTAGTAGAGTATACATTAGTCTTTTTTTAATATTTTTCATCTTTGAACACAATAACAACCATCTTGGCTGTGAGCAGAAATACATTGATAAGATACATAGCCTCACATTGCCATCCAAGGTGTTATAATTATTATAACACTCCGAGGAGAAGACTTGGGTTTTTGTGTCTACTGTGCACATGCGCAGGTAGACACATTGCTATACCTAAAAGCTGTTAACCAGAAGCTGTAAACCGGAAGCTGTTAACCGGAAGCTGTTAACCGGAAGCTGTTAACCGGAAGCTGTCCACAATAGGAAATCTTCGGAACCAATA
>JAOBBB020270853.1:0-11006 GCA_025331005.2 Zoanthus gigantus | reverse complement strand
GTTGTACACAGCTGACACCCTCTCAAGGGCACATCTACCCAACACAAGCAAGGAGGATGAAGAGCTTGTACTGTGCGAAGTCCAGGCGATAGCGCGCCTACCAGTGAGCGACAAGAAGCTAATGGAGTTACGGCTGGAAACCGCAAACAACAGTTCCATGGCCAAATTAGCAGAAACGATACAGGGAACCAATGATCCCCCACGAGATCCCTCAGTACCCATGGCGTTTCCAGGAGTCTGGAACTGATTGTTTCTTGATAGCAGTATTTACTAGAATTTTCTAAGAGAAAGTGAGATGCTGCGAAAGATATCGTATATATGATGGAAAGAGCTTACTAAATACTTAAAGTATGTTAATTTTCACATAAAAGTCATAAGGATCACGGAACAATGTGGAAATTTAGTTTACTAGAATGAACTTAAATAACTGAATTTGTTGAAAAAAGTTGTGGTACTGATTCCGTGATTAGGTTAAGGTGGGAAAGTATGAGATATAAATGTGGAAGGAAAGGGAAAAGATAGTGGGGTATAGCTCTGTGAAAAATAGCTATGTGTTGTTATAGTTGTTATAAGAAAGTAGTTGTGATTTTGTTCAATAAAGGATATGAAATAATAATATATAATAAAAATAATAAATAATATATGAATGAGATTAAAAGAAAGTACAGCTATTATCAAAATTACGTGTGTCCTTGGGACTTGAAATCTATATCTTGTGTTTTGGCTTCCGTCAATTAAACTTTAGACCATAAGTTCTTTTGAAAAAAGATAATAATGATCTTAAAGTTTGAACCGTATTAACATTACAGAAAGAAAGACAACTTTGTTTTGTTTTAGAATTTACAAAGAAAGGGTTTTAACTACTAGCCTGCCGTTCAGTCATTTTTAGTGACGGCGAACCAGCCAACGCTAAAAACGTCTTCACGGCAGGTTGGGGTTTGGCAAAGCAAGGTGTTTTCATATTTGATTGACTCAGCGAAATTACAGAAAAAGCCAGGAGAAAAGTTACTGAGCAGTGGGACCGAAAGTCGCGCAAAGTCGCCATATCAAGATACTTATTTGCGAAATTCCTCCTATCCTACACTGTCTAAGCTACGACCAAAAAATCATTAAAGAAAACTGTTACCTCATCAATTGAATAATTTATTCAATGTGTGTTGTCAATCCATAACGAAGTTATGTCAGATTGGGTTGTCATTTATACTGTATCGGACCCTGACAAAAATTTTTGTCTTAAGTGATTTTTGGCCCTACTGAAGTTAGTTGAGTTAGAACTTGAATACAAAATGTTCATACATATGAGCTCATATGTGCTACACATTCGTGTAGCATTTGCTCCAAACGGATTCGACAGCTCACAAAAACAGTTCAGCCATGTTGGAAAGTTCTCCCGGTTGTGCGACCTGGAACTGAAGCAAATTCCACTGACCACATGGACAGACGTACTTGAAAGGAAAATGGCGGATGATGATGATTTGTTCAGGTTCACAGAGCTTATATTGGATGGCAGTTGCCGAAACAAGGCAATGGAAGTAGTTTTTCAACAGTCCGACGAGTCTTGTGATAACTGATCTTACAGAGCAGAAAACTGGGAAAAAATTCAGAGTTTGTTTACGAGTTGTGTTGCATCTGACGTGAACTAAAGAGCTTTAGTAAAGTTCTTTCCAGGCGCACAGCAGCTACTAGTTGGAGATATTTTGCAATCGACAGTACAGGAGTAAATAAAGAATGAGCGTGTTTTACATGTTGAAGTCTGGAATGGGGAGAAACAAGTTATCTGTATACCTGAAGCTAATACAGAAATGGATGTTGGTGCAAACAGCAAATTTCTGAATTTTTGCTTTTGGGAGGAGCTATTCTTAAAATTACTGTTTCATGATCAGTTGCTGCAAAATACATAATAGTATAAAAGGAAAGAGCTTCAGGAGATATAACTGCCAACTGGCCAAGTTGGGTGACCAAGTATAACTGGCAATGCTAGGTAGGCCATTATGTAAAACAGTGATCAATACAGTTCAGGTGGTACTTTCGAGGGAATATTTAAAATTTCCTTAGTAAACTTCATTTTTGAGATATAAACTGATGGATGCATTGTATTTTGCTGCAGAAAGCTGCTGATCCAATATGGACGTGTTGTACTTGTATTAAAATGCAGAGCATATGCCATACCAATTTAATTACCAGGAGCACTGATTTTTTTTCAAATTTTGATGGGTTAGTTGGTTGGCAAAAAAAAATAAATAAAAAATTCGTAATTTTGTTTTGGCTTGGAAATCGATAAAACCCTTCGTTAATGAAAAACCTGCAAGTGAAGTTATTTCTCAAAGTCTAGTTAAAATAGGGGTCAGAATGGTTAATTTAAGTGACTTTGGAAGAAAAAAATGTGCTAGGTTTTGTTACGTATTTCAGTTGTCAAGGGTTGTTTTTTATTTTGTGCTGTCCATCAAATCAGGGTTGGTTGGATCTGTGTTGCCTGGAATTAAATAAATTTGCCCTGTCTTATGATAACGAAAACTAATTATTTTCTGAACCAACTGGAACTAAATATTTTTGTCAGCATTCTAATAAGTAATGAAATTTTAAAAGTGTTATTTCAATAAATTTAATAAATTCTTAAAAATTTGTGTACTAGCTGAGGCTCTATTGTATCTTGTGATAGCTGTAACACATGTACAGTCAAAACTGTAAGGTTACTCCCTACAACTGGAGGTGATGGTGCTTGTCATATTATCTGCTTTCTGGTATTTTTAGGGTTTTGCTCAAGTTTCATTTATAATTTTGAGAAATGAGCTCTAAGATTTATCATAACATTTTGTAAGGTATTTATATGTATAGCCAAATCTCGATTATCCAGACTTTGACATTATTCATTTTTTTTCTGGTTTCAAAATAATTTACCTTATTGCTATTTTTATTTTCAGTTATATGGGATCTTTATTTTCCATTCTATTTTATCTAAGTTATCATCTTGAGCCTCAGGCAATCTGGATAATCTAGGGTTTGCTGTTCAAGTAAGAATTGTGCTTTAAAATGCTATGTTCAGATTTCTAGGATTGCCAAACACTAGTTTCAGTAATCTTAGTTTGGAAACCAGGTTTTAAGGAAAGTTGGTATAGAGACTGGGCAATAAAATAGTTATAGTGGCCCATGACAACAAAACTACACTTAAGTTGCACAAAGTTGCTTAAAGTCTTACAAAGTCACCTTTAGTTGCACAAAGTTGCAAGTGGTTTTTGGACAGTTTTCTTAAGTTGCCTTAAGTAGCCCATAGTAATGGCAACTTTGGTTTCCAGAGTAGGCCTTTTAATGGGTTAAATAAAATATGTCTGTAAGATGTTGTAAGGTTAACTACAAAAGAAAAGGAAAATTCAATACTGTCATTAACATGAACATTTTTATTCAAAATAGCATTATTTTCACAAAACAACTGTTTCGAATACCTTTAAAACAAACTAATTCAATTTAAAATCTCAACATTTATAGTTCAACATGAATAAGCTTCTTGGCCACTGAATCATATTTTATGTTAAATTTGTCCAATAATGAAGCAACGCATAGATTCTATTATTTGCTTATTACATTAATCAATATTATGAAGTCGTGCCAATGATCAAAAAGTTATTTTAAAAAAAGTGATTATTTTCAGGAAACAGCTCCTTCAAATATCTTCAACATAAAAAAATCTCATCATATATGGTTCAACATGAATTTACATAGCTTCTTGGCCACTGAATCATATTTTATGTTAAATTTGTCCAATAATGAAGCAATGCATCTTGCATTATTTCTACAGTGCATGAATCAATATCATTAAGTCCTGCAAATTATCAAAAAATGAATGTTAAAAATCAGTACTCTTTCAAGAAACAGACCTTTGTCAAATATCTTTAAAACAAAGTAGTTCAATATGAAATCTCAACATTTATAGTTGAACATGAATAAGCTTCTTTGTTATGGAATCATATGTTATGTTCAATGTGTCCATTTGAAGCAACGCATCTTCTATTATTTCTTCACTGCATGACTCAATATCATCAAGTCCTGCCAATGAAGCCAATAGCAACATTTCTTTGTTGAAGACAGAGAGCTGTAGTACTTAGGAATCTGGAATCATTAGAATGAGTTTGAGGAAATACTGACTGCTGCACATGCTAACTTTAAGTGACATGCGGCATTTGGGGCAGCTTCCTTTACCATTTTTCTCAATTATTCGGCTTCCACAAGAGAAACATGCTTTAAAGACTGTAATATCACGTACTCCACAAATAGTAGCTTGCACTTGAACTGTTGTGTCTGGTAGAGATTGAACATCAGGCAGATTTTCTACATAGTTAGTAGTGGATTCCACACTGTAGTCTGCAGTATTCTTCGGAGGATTGACGTAGCGTTCTCCATATTGGTCATCCTTCACCTTGATGTGTTTGAAAATATAGGTAAGACCTTCTTGGAGGGAGCCAACCTGATCTTGCCACAGAACTATATTGATTTTACCAGATGGATCAACCAGGATTCCATCTTGTTTAAGAAGTTCTGCCTTGCTCCTTGTAAATATCTTCTTTGGACCAGTTAGGCTGTGGACTTTTCCCTTGATTGTAACAAGTTGCTTAGGAACTGCATTCTTGAGGGAGTTTATTGGAGTAATTGTGTCAGAGGGGACAATGATTGGTTTGAAAGAGTCTTCTGCACTGAGTGTAACTTGAGAAAGTTGAGTTTTGTAATCCAGTATTACATCCTTGGTTGGTGAATCTTCGTTCACCCTGAAACTTGAAATTTTCAGTGGGACTTTCTGTTCTTGGTATCTTGCCATGGGAACTCTTTTATCCGGTGAGAAACAGACACCTCTTCTTGTAATGGACTTTGTATTAATATTGAAATTAAAGTACTTATTTGGGCCACTTTTTTTCATTGGAGACACATTTGAAATATAACCAATGATTTCTTGTTGTTGAGCTGTGTTATCATGTGATGCAACATTATCTGTAATATAATTATATTGTAAAGTTTAGTATTTTGCTTAGCAATTTTTTTAACAATATACTGTTAGGTACCATTTTGTGGCTAGCTGAAGAATGTTTTCTCCCCTCTTGCTTCTCGAGATAGAAAGTTTCCCTGCCCCTCACATATCCTTTTTCTCAGTGACACCCACTTTAATAGTAATGAACAGAAAATATGAACTGAGGCACCACATTGTTAATGTAGGTTTGTCTTGGACCTCATCGCCAAATTCTTATGGCCCACCCTCCTTTATAACAAAAACGAATGGTTTCTTAGTAAGGGACTGGTCAAAAAGTATAGGGGGAGGAGGGATGGGGGGGTGGAGCAGAAGGGGGTGGGCCAACAGATTTTCGATGGGGGGTGGGCATGTTGTTTTTATTCTTTATTGGGGAGTGGGTTATGAATTTTTAAGTCTTGGTTACTTTAATTTAATACTTGCAATTTTGTTAAAACTTATGCTCTGACAACACCTAGCCAGTTTTTATTTAGTTTAATATAAACAAATTTATGAACAAAGTGGGTAATAAATATTTGTTTATATTTGTGTCAATATAATAAATCGATGATTAAAAACAATGCAACTCTTACATTGCATAGATGTCTTTTTCTGCACATTCAAATGAATGTGATTAATATCTACTGTTCTATATTAAAATAAATATTTTAATATAGAACGGTATATATTAATCTTCTATTCAAATAAGCATCTATAAATGTCCATTAAAACATTCATTGTCTTTGATTTTATAACATTAACAAGTATTGTGTTTTATGGGATGTTTTACTTGATATATAATACATGTTTTTTGTTATGATCAAGATAATAATATAGTTATGATTTAGCCCTTCGTACATGGGATTTTGACAATGTAAAAAATACTTTGAAAAGAAGCAAAAAACATGCAATGTATATTATGAACCAAGCATTATAAATGTTATTTCATATTCATTATAAATGGCCACGATCATAGTAGACAGGGTCTGACTAACTGTTGAAAAGAAAATAATTCATAATAATGATTATGGTCCTTATGAGATTTTTTCTCTGACTGCTGACGGGCTACATTTATTTGCCATTGGTTGGGTAAAAATGCTGAAAAAGAACCATATAAAAAATAACTTTTAACCTTGTCTGTTCAGACATTACAGGAAAATCTCAGACCTCTGTGTTGCTGTTGCTTGGTCAAAATTACTGACAAGTCCCTAAACATTTTGTAAAATTATTAGCATTTCATGGGTTTTACCTGAAATCGGGGAACTTCTGTTATCAGTATCCATTACTGTCTGTGAAAGAAATAAAAATTAGATCATGAGAAAAGAATTTGAAAAACAACAAAAAACAGTAAAGGATAGGAGAAAGTAGGCAAAGGAAGAAGAGAAGATACCTAAAATAATAAGACAATTGTGCATTTATAAAAGAACAAATAACTATGATAAGGGTCTATTGTATAACGACAACATGAAATCAGTACACATAATTATATTTAATAGATAATAATTAAGAGTATCATAATCAAATCTTGTTTTGGAGGAAATTGGTTTTCTTCATGTAGTAAAACATATGTACTATAGTATGCTATTAAATGTATTGCATGTTGAATGTGCTGTTTCATCTAATTTTGCTTCTTCAGCAAGCCTGTATTGCAAGTTTGGTGAAGTTTTGATGCTGTTGAGTCTTTGGAAGGTCATTGGTTCAATAACACAAGATGATAAGTTTTTATTCTGCTTAGAGCAACATAAGACACTCCAGGAGTTCTTTCTGATTTACCAATATCTATCCAAGCTTTAGGTAATGTCAGACCTTGGCTCTTGTGGATTGTGAGAGCATATGCAAGTCTGAGAGGCAGCTGTTGCCTCTCATGGATTCCACTACCAGGCAAGTTAACAGAGATAGTCACTGGGCATATTGGTACACATGATTGTAATGTGTTACTAATGGATGGACCTCTGTAGTCATCAAACTGGACAATAACAGCAACAGGCAAGACTGGTGGCTGATGATTGAGATAATAGATGAAATCAATTATCTCATGCCTGTAGCCCCATTGCAGAGTCCAACATCTGGCCATAGATTCATGGTTAACATTATTTTTGCACTCTTTGCTAGGAATACAACTGGTTCAAGGCCTGACATGTCATCAGGAGTCATTTTCTTTGCTATGCTTGAAGAGTGATGTGCATTAATGCAAGCAACAGGATGTTGCAATTGATTGAGTTGGTCATGATTGTATGATGCCACTTGTTCGTTATTGTAAAACAGTCTAACAGAATCTTGAATGAAGCCAAATCAGCTACATTTGATGGTTGATGTGTCAGTAACAAATGCCAGTCACTAGAAGTACATTCACCTTTACGAAGTCGTAGTAACAAGTTTCTGAATTGATCTTGCTCAGTACTGACACCTTGCACTCTTTGATTTACAGTAAGTTTAATAAATTTATTAAACATTCTATATGTTTGATAGCCTTGCTCTCCAATAGCACTTGACGGTTTGTCGTGATAAAGAGGTTTATCTGCTACTGGAGGTAATTGTCCTGGGTCACCAATTAAAATCAAAGATTTTCCTCCAAGAACTTGGTTATGCATTCCAGTTGCTTGTTTGCAATGCCTATCAATCCAGCCCAAAGTAGATTGGCCAAGCATAGAACATTCATCTATTAGAATATAGTCAATGTTACGGAGGCTCTCTTGCAATCTACATAAGCTTTGCCCTGTGAGGTCTTTGTTATCTCTGGGACCAACTAGTAATTTTAACAAGGAATGTACTGTAACTCCTCTAATATTATAAGATGCTTTACCTGTTGTAGCAGTTACTACACATAAGCTTTGCAAAAGGTTACGAATGGCATTGATAAGGTAACTCTTTCCTGTACCAGCTACACCTATTATAATAAGACGAAGTGGCTCTTTGTCAGCAGACAACTCTTGAGAATGGGACTTTATAAGGTCGTATGCAAGTTGCTGCATTTCAGTGAAGCTATTGATGTTGACAGTATTACACTGTTGTTGTGTAATGGTAGTGGCTTGTTCTCTCTTCATTTTAATCCAGGTGGGCATTTCGCCAATTTGCTGATCAGTGTATCTAGTTCTGTCTTCATGCCAATCATGAGTTGATTGTGTGTGTTCAGAATTTTGAAATGGAGTGTGGAGATCTGAAATTATCATCCACTCTTCATAAGTTGTACTGTCTTGTTGATCAGGTTGAGTGTCAGGATCTTCCCGACTCTGAATAACAGTTTGAAGTTTATCAAACCAGTCTGGAACATTAACCTCTGCATAAGGTGTTTGTAAGAATTCTTGCCAGTGAGCAATGAATGCTTCATCAGAAGGCTCTTGGTTAGCCCATGCATTATTCTGGTTATATTGCCAAGGTTTATACCTTAAGAGCTGGTACTTGCAGTAAAGAGTAAAATTTGGTCCTTTAGGATTAGATGAGTAAGTTGGAAAGATGTGAGGAATGACATTTTCTGGTAGTTTTGTAAGCTTTGCTTTCACAAGTTTATATTTTGTTGCAAACTGCAAAAAATTGAGGTTCATTATCTCCGGTGAGTTGTCATACTGCTCCCTGTTAGCATAAACATCTAACAGTGAGTTGTTTGTACAGCTAGTATCACCACCGTCAACAGATGGATTGGTGTGTACTCTACGAGAGCCATTTAGACTGACAGGAATAACATTAAATGATGAGCTGTGTAGCTTTAATGATAGCAAATGATGCATTGTCTCTTGAGCTGCATAATCTCTCTCACCAAGGGTTTTCATTACAACCTTTTTGATAGCTTTGTGGGGATCACTGTTATTATCAGCACTTTGGAGAATAGAATTGAAAGTCTGCTTAAGAACAGGTGCTCTTGGTTCACCTTTTGCTGCATATTTAGCAAGGTATTCAACACAAGCATAATGGTCAATAACAACTTGTATGTCACAGTTGGCTCTCCAACCTTGTAACTGGAGACGTTGGTGGTTATTTAGTCTAGGGTCATTCCTTTTTGTGACAATCTTTGCTCTATACTGCACCTCATTGCTGTTAGAATGAACCTGTTCAAATTCTAACTTTGTTTTTGGACAGTGTTGAAATGGGAAATTAAATCGACATTTCAACTCAGATTCATTGTGTTGTTTTCTTAAACAATAGCTGGTACTACAGCGTGTATGTCGTTGAGTCATGTTTAAAATATCATTGTAATCAGAATCTTGGTCATAATCAGGAATATCATTATATAATTTTGACATGGGTGGATTTGTGGTCTGGTGGTTTGCTCAGGTGGATTTGGATTTACAGTTGACAACAACCAATCAACATACTGACATGCTGTTTCAGCAGCTTTCTTGCCAACTGCAATGTCTTGGTCTAATTCTACTGTATCAATCTCATCATGCTCATCTTTATATTTCTGAGCTAAAAATCCCTTTAAGGCAGTCTTAGTTCACATAACTGTGGGTCATTTCTTAGTTTAGCAGTATCACATCTGTACCAGTGCCATTGAGCATCAAGAGTATTATACAACCAATGTTTGATGAAATTTTCTAATCTTTGAGTAAAAAAACAGTCAACAATGTGGGGATTATTGATGACATTTTGCCTTCTATTTTCACTAGAAGAATCGGTGATATCTCCAAAAAGACCATGTAATTCAGGCCAATGCATGTCTGCAGAGAAAAAATATGAAAAAGAAAGTTGGTGTTCCAACATTTGTCACTATAGCCTTGAGGTCCTCTTTCACCTTATGCCAGTAAGCATTTGTACCAGGAATGTTAGCAACATATCTAGATACCTTGGCCAAGAAAGCAGCTGAATTATTGCTTGCAGCCGTTTCACGTAACTCATCAATAGTGAGGTGTGCTTCACCTGGGTTTTGTTTTAGGAAAATGCCTGTCTGCTGTAAAGTTTTCATTCTTTGGATCATATTAAATGCCCAGTAGGAAAATCTGGGATGGCTAGCAAAACGATATACCCATTTAAGATCAGTCTTCTCAGCAAATTTGATTAGATGTTTGATTTTCTCAAGAAGAGGAACATCTCTTACAAGGGCTTGATTGGTTGGATCTCCTTTACCATTAGGGAATAGAGTAGGGAATGCCATAGTAGCAAGGTAGGGGGTTTGATATTCATTAAGTGGCTGTTCTTCAACCCTGGGCCAAGACATTGGTTCTTCAACTGAAAGCTGATTTCTAACAGCATCTAATTCTTGTTGGTGTTGTTCGCCAAGAGGCAAAAAGCTACTCATTTCAGTGGACACATCATACACTTGGTCTTCAGAAGGAGTATCAGTTGGTGGACCAACATCATTTTCAACAGTTTCATCACAAATGTCATCATTGGTCTCAACAGTTAATAACTCTGATGGTATTCCACTAACAGGCAATGCATCCACTGCATTATAATTTATTTCTTTCTATTTTATTTCTTTCTATTTTATTTATTTCTGTGTAAGCCAGGACAATGCATCAAGGACTTTTTGTCTTCTAACACTAACATCTTTAAATGTATTGTCTCTACCTTTTACCTTTACAATGATCACAGAGAGATCTTTTGGATATCTAGGCAATGAAGATGCAAGTTCAGTGACATTTTGTGGAAGGTTAATACAATGTCCAGAATAACCTCTTTGTCCACCAGGCTTAATATAAACTCTCATTATAGGAAGAGCACGAGCAATCAACATTTCTTCTATTTGAGTCAAACCCTGTAACTGAGGTGGGATTGGAGAAGGGATCATTGAATTCTCCTTTGAAAACTTTCTTGGGGACTTTTTGTCCCTAGAACATGGTGAACAAACATAAGTGTCTGGTGTTCTGGGTTTTGATTTCATGGGCCATGACTCTTTGCAAATAGTACAAAATTGGGAAATTGAAAACTCCATTGAACTGTGGAACTTTGAGATATTTGACTTTGCCCAATTTTGTTCATGTAGTTCACCATATTTGGCAGCATCAAATTCAGTTAAATAGTGCTTTTGAGAAACAACTTTGTTAGTTTTTTGACGTTTTGTTTTTGTTTCAGTTGCATC
>JAOBBB020270759.1:0-11008 GCA_025331005.2 Zoanthus gigantus | reverse complement strand
ACTAACCATAGGGGTTATACTAACCATAGGGGCTATACTAACCATAGGGGCTATACTAACCATAGGGGCTATACTAATCATGAGGGCTATATTTGTATTAGGGGCTACACTTTACCATATGGCCTATACTAGTTCGGCAATCAGAATTTTATTTTTATTAAAATAATTGTCCACAACAGTTATATTACAGTGGTTGAGAAACCAATGTAACTTGAAACCTTAACACAGTCACACTATTTTACACAAGTTTACTGGCAGAAATACCTCATCAAATAACTGCAACATAACCGTCAGGACATCAGGATGGGCTTTGTCAACCTAACATATGGGAAAAGGACTATTTTTCATGAACAAAGAGTTCAGATAGTTTTTCTTAATAGTAAGTACTGTGTGTAATTTTCAGATTTTTACCATGAGCAGATTAACAGCTGAAAACTGCCTCAAAATATTTCATAACAACATGCAAGAAATCTATTGCTCAATGTTTCTTCTTCTTGGTTGAAGATAAGGGGTAGAGAATCTTGAGCATAGATTAAGGAAAACAAGTTGAAATGGTTTGGTCATGTAAAATGTAAGGATAAGAATAGCATACTTAAGACAGCGATAGAGCTGGAAGTGGGAGGTAGAAGGCCAGTAGGTAGGCCAAAGAAGACCTGGAGTAGGGTAGTGGAAGAAGACGTGAGGAA
Source organism: Zoanthus gigantus (assembly GCA_025331005.2). Lineage (NCBI taxonomy): Eukaryota > Metazoa > Cnidaria > Anthozoa > Zoantharia > Zoanthidae > Zoanthus > Zoanthus gigantus. The sequence continues at coordinate 10,322 of JAOBBB020270759.1, read as the reverse complement.
GTTTAACCTCACAGAAGATATGGCAGAGGATAGAAAACAATGGAGGCAACTCGTATCATGTCTAACCCCAGGAGTTGGAAACTAAACATTAAACAAAGATGATGATGATGATGATGATGAAGTTTAAACAATGTTTCCACTACTGTAAGTTTTACAATTTACAAAAATGAAAAAATTCAGAGTTTGTTCAAGGGCATTAGCAGTTTACTGCAGTAAAAAAATAAAAAACAAAACGAACAAAATGTTGAACACTTGATGGTTCAAGTTAATGTTCATGCAAAGATGGAAGTGCATGAGAGGTGCTCCAGTTCCAACCACCCCTAACCACCTTGCAAGGGAAATTTTGAAATTATTTGAATACAAGTCTAATTTGGCAAAGCAATCTTAACTGTTGTGATCAGGTTGGAACTCAAAGCAAAAAATTCCTTTGCTGACATCATCAAAAAGCATAGGCTAAAATCCAACATTATCTTCATACTGAGGGAATCAAACTTTTGATTTATTATACTTGTTCTCTTTGGGTAACATCATCACGGAGCCAAGATCTCACAAACATCAGAGTTAATAATTATTAATCTGATTGTTACAACAAGATCAGACTTATAGTTAAGAAGACTTATTCAACTGGGAATATCCAATCATAGTCCTGTACACATAAATGTTAGGTTAAAAAACAAAGCTTCCTACCAACAAGACATTTGTGGTGAACATGTACCAGATGCAACAAAATCAAAGTGAGAAGTGTTTTTTTCTCTGAGCCATCAAAACAAAAAATAAACATGAACTGGAGACTCAATTGTTCAAAAGATCAACAAACAAAAATGTGTAGTTGTTTGATGTGTACATTTTGCAAGATTTTCTTCAGCTGGCTTGACAATTGTACGTTTTTGAAAGCAAGCATACAAATTATTCCCTAATAAACATATTGAATTTTCCACTCATAATAAGCTTAGGCAGCCTGTGGCTAGGACTCTCAGCCATATTTGATTAATGAAGTTGTCAAGATGTTGAAATGCAGCCATAACAATAAATGATTAATTTTCCATTTTTCAGCACTGTCACCAGCTTTAAGTTTCCTTTCTTGGATAATGGCTGTCAAATAATTTGAAGCTGAGAGTTTTTCTATGGACTCTGTATTGAAGGTAACTTTTACTTTCATTATGAACTAACCACATTCATCATTATCATCATAATCATTATCACCATCATCATCATCATCATCATCATCATCACCATCACCATTATTACCATCATCATCATCATCACCATCACCTTCATCATCATTGTCATCATAATCATCATAATCATCATCATCATTATCACCATCATCATCATCATGCATCATCTCACCATCACCATCATCATCACCATCACCATTATCACCATCATCATCATCATCATCACCATCACCTTCATCATCATTGTCATCATAATCATCATAATCATTATCCCCATCATCATCATCATCATCACCATGCATCATCTCACCATCACCATCATCATCACCATCACCACCATCATTGTCATCATCATCACCACCATCATCGTCACCATCAACATCATCATCACCATCACCACCATCATTGTCATCATCAACATCATCATCATCACCATCATCATCAGATCATATTCTTCCTTATGGGTCACTTTTAACATTTCTTGTGTTATAACACTACTGCTCACCTCATCAAACAAGACAAGTGCATTTGGAAACTCCCTCAGTTTCTTGGTCAGCTGTCCCCCCTGGTCATGGCCAATGTATCCTGGAGGGGAACCAATCAATTTTGCCACCTGATATACAGGTGGAAATTAACATCTAAAACAGGTTTTCCATACACAAATAAAAAGTGACTGAAAGAAATTACAGAAAATTTCATTATTGTACAAATTTAAATGGTCTTTTAAATCCACTAAACTTAACCAGCTCCTACAAACTGTGGCTTCATAATTCAGTGGATTAGAAAGCTACATGTATTAGAGTTGCTGAAGTCACAGGTTAGAATTCATTTGAATCCTAATTTGTATCCCTTACTCACTTCCAATAATTTGTGTGTAGACTGCTGTGAATACAGTCACTAATCTAAAAATGGAATCAGATTCGAGTAGTTGAATGTTGGATACCTTGCACCACCATTTAGCATTACTCACATTTTTCCAAGACAAAGTGATAAACCAAACAAATTGTAAGTTGCTATTACAATTATTGCTTATTTCAACGTGTCACACAACATATGTTCTTTAGAAGATTCTAGAGTAATATTTCACAAATAAAAGAAACTTGTAAGTTTTAGCCCTAGAGAAAGTTCTAGAAAAATATGCATAAGATACATTCCAGAAAGTTCTAGAAAAACATGCGAAAAATTGTTAAAAAAAGCCACAATGTAAGTTAGTAATAATAAGCAACAGAACATTCTAGAACATTACTGAAAATCCTGAATATAAGCAGGACCTGCTCGGTCTGTGGTTTGGGTTAGTTTTATTGTTGTTGTAAGCTAGCATTAAATTGAAGTTGAAGTTCGGATTGTAAAAAAGTTCAAGTTGGATAAATAACAATAAAATCTTTCAGAACAACATACCTCATGTTTTTCTTGATACTCTGACATATCAAGACGTATGAAACCCTGAAATAATGAAAATAGCAAATTTTAAACTATTAATTTTAAATAAAGCAATTGGCCATGAAGGCATTCAGTTTAAACATATTATTACATGATAGCAAGTGGAAATAGGATGTTCGTACCACATACATGTGGCTACAAACAAAATAGGTCTAAAAATAGGATTACTATTATGAAGAGGTCAGAAGAAGATGTGGGGTGGAGAACCTTTAACATAGATAAAGAAAATGAGGTTGAGATGGTTTGGTCAATGACATGTAAAATGTAGGGATGAGAATAGTGTACTTAGGAGAGCGATGGGGCTGGAGGTGGAAGGTAGAAGGCCAGTAGGTAGGCCAAAGAAGACCTGGAGTAAGGTAATGGAAGAAGACATGAGGAAGTTAAACATCACAGAAGATATGACAGAGGATAGAAAACAGTGGAGGCAACTCATATCATGTCCAACACCAGGAGTGGGAAACAAGGGACGTTAAACAAAAATGATGATGATGAAACAATGTGGGATTCACAATGTTTCCAGTACTTCCTTTCCCACCCTCCAAATCAACGGTGCCACTATATGCTAACTTTTAAGTCTGTGTATACTAAATACAAAAGCAAATCAAGAATGGCCTTAAAATAATGTCCCCAATGAGGAGAGGGGGTGGAGGAATATATTTGTTTCTGATCACCAACCTTCTTGTTATCCTTGTGGATGTACCAAGCTACTTGTTTTGCCAGTTCTGTCTTACCTTGAAGAAAATGGATTAAATGGAGAGTCACAGTAAATATTCTATTTATCATTAAAATTAATATATAACATAGAGATTGAGAAATTTTGTGGATGCTACAGTGAAAGTCAGTACATAAAACAGGGGTATATCTAGATCATTTTTGGGTGGTGCAAAAACTGATACTAGCACACAGTGCAAAGAGTGGTAAACATTTTAAATAAATAGACCGACAGTTGAATTAAATAAAATGTCTCAGATGAACTTTACAGGAATGTTTTCAATGTAGTGCTAAAAAGTAAGCGAGCCTGCGAGGAGAATTTACCGATTCCAGATGATCCAAGAAAGAGGAACACAAGGGGATGGTCTTCATCATGCCATCCATTCTCTCTTCTTCTTATTGCTGTGAAGAGAATTTGAAAAATATATACATATTTTATCACCAATTTCTTTGTAAGCTTTAAGCATTTGACAGTTGGATGACATTGTGAAAACTAGTTTTAAACTTAATAACAGACCATATTTGATATATTAAAATTCAGCTTGGGACTGAAGCTTAGGGGAATAACACAAAACAAACCCCAGCAGGCATTGAGAAAAGAATTATATATTTTTCTTTCGTTTTATTCCTCTAAGCCTTGGATCCAAACTGAATTTTAATATATCAAAATTGGTCTATTGGGAGTGCCTCTCAATTTTGAGGAATTAGGTAAAACTTCCAAACATAACCAAAACAAAATGAAAGACATTATCAGCAAAGTTTATAAAGAAATGTGTGTTTCAAATGACTGAAACATTAATTAAATAATCTTCAATGTGTGTAACCAGACCTGCTGCTACAGTTAATATTGGCCCCTCCTGACCCACAATGTGCTCTCGAAGACGCTGTTCCAGTGGGTATCTCCTACGTTCTAGTAATTCCTTCTTCTTTTTCTCCTTTTCAAACTGGTGATTCAAAAATACATTAATATTATTGTTGCAAAGAACTTTGATTGTTTTAATCAAAATCCCATTTCCCAGTTTTAGATATTTGATAGTTTGGGTCTCTTATGCTAAGTATTTTGATAGACAAGGCCTTAATTTATTTTGTTATTATTAGAAGTATTTTAACTAAGCAAAACACTGGTCTGAATATTATTTTTTGTAACAACTGAAGCATGTTAACTAAAATGTACTATCACTTAGATTATTAACTTTAGGGAGGGGGGATTTAGTAGGAGTTAATAATTTTATAAATTTTACACTATAATGCCATACTCTACAATTAGATTTCTAATTTTGTGGAGAGGAGAAAGTTTTGTTTAGTTAAAATACTTCTAATAAAAACAAAATAAATTAATGTCTTGTCTATGGTTTATCAGAGTTGTGTAAGATCGGTGATGTTATATGGGAGTGCAACATGGTGTTTGAGGGAAAATGAAATCATGGCAATTTTGAAAAGGACTGAGAGAGCAATGGTGAAAGCAATGTGTGGTGCAAAACTGATGGAGAAAAAGAGGACAGAGGACCTAATGGAGATGTTGGGATTGAAGGAAACAGTGGTTCAGATGGCAAAGGTGAATGGAGTGAGATGGTATGGGCATGTGTTGAGGAGGGATGATGGGCATGTTTTGAGAAAAGCATTGGAGTTTGAGGTGAAGGGCATCATGATCTGGCACAAAAAAAATTGAACTGGGTGAAAAATAGCCATTATGAAACCCATCTAACCCATGCAAGCATGACAATAGACATTTTAAGTGTGCATGATGATGATGATCAATGTTAAATTTAAAAAAAAGGCGACTGGTGATGGGCAATGTTTTGAGAAAAGCATTAAAGTTTGAAGTGAAGGGCAAGAGGAAGCAAGGATGACCAAAGAAACGTGGAAGATGCAAGTGAAGAAGGAGAGCAAGAGTGTTGGTTTGGAGAAGGAGGATGCATTGAATCGAGCGAGATGGAGAGTGGGTATTGGAGAAATTGCTGTTAGAGTGGGTAAATCCAGCCACCCCCATTTACAGGGATAAACTCAGATCAAAATGGGAATGATCTTAATGGCAAATTCAACAAAATTTTTCTGAAAGCCCAGTGCTATACTTGTTATATATTACACAATGAAAAAACTCAATGATTACAGGACTTCATATTTATAATTATAGTATAATAAAACTCTATGATGAAACTATAAACTGTCTGCCATACGGGCTTCCCAAAAATACAAGTATCCCAGCAGTCCTTGCATTCTAACTGGTGTCCAGTCTACGATACAACAATATTGACTCTGTGAACAATGCAGGTGTTCATAGAAAGCTAAAAAGCTGAAGAACAAGGGGGGGGGGAAGTGCACTATTATTATAAATAATCTATATGCAGGCTTATCAATAACAAGTTCTCTGTTGTTTTGCTGGTAAATCAAAGGGTTATGTTCTCATTTAGTACAGTACATCCAAAAATCTTCAAAGTTGTCTTCAAAGCTTGGTTTCTAGAACATCTTTTTATTGCTTAGACATTTTATCAGCTTCAGAACTTATTCTTTGAACAGATACTGGCCATGACTCAACTGATTAGTTTGTGAGCAATAGGATATAACTTGCACATGGCCATTACGGGCCAAATTAAAATAACATTTTACATTAATAAACTTCCCTTTTATGTCAGACTCATAGTTAAGTCAACTCTAGGTTGAAACGTGTGACTATGACCATAAAAACTACATACAATAGGCTGATGTTTAGGTATTAGCTGTTTATTAGAGCAGCAAAAGGTCAACACTTTCAGTGATTATCAAATATTTCAACCTAGAGTTGATTAATCAAATAATCTGGCTACTCATCAAGACAGACCTGTCAAGTTCATCATAAAAAAGAGTGAGATTGCCCACGCCAGCAAATTGACAGCAGGCAGAGACAGTGTCTGTTGTCACAATTTATTGATATGTCAACCAGCTGAGACCAAGACTATTGTAAGATGGCCATCACAGCACCCACAAGCTGAACTTTGAGCTAATGTGAGTAGTAATGGCAGAGCTGTTAGCAGACTGTAAAGGTCCATGGTCAATGCAAGTTTACTGACCCTTTGCCTTTGGGACTGGAAGCACAATTAAAACAAGACTGATTCTAAAATAAGTGAGAAATGAGAGGCGATGCGTGTGAGCGTGAGACTACACTAAAATGCGTAAGACTCATGAAGAATGTGTGAGACTTGATAGATCTCCATCAACAGTTTTCTTAAAAGCTTTAACAGGTCGCCTTAGTAATGAAGCAATACTTACCTTCAAATATATATCTCTTCAACAAAAAATAGGTACTAATTGGTACAACAGCCATAGCCACTGTAAACATTAACAATGTACATAAAACGGCCTTTTCTTTGGGACTACCAGAAACAAAAATAAGTAAGTTCTTGTTAAAATATAATTTTTTTAACACAGCTAATAAGTAAAAGGAAATTAAATGTCACCATACATACACCGAACAAAGAAAACAGTAAAAAGAGTATATTTGTTCTTACCCTATCTGGGTGTTCGCGCCTTGAGCTATTAAATTCTGCATTATTAAAATGCACTGAAGTAATTTTTTTCTAAAATATTTTCTCAAAAATAAGCGTTAGTGTTTTTAATTGGTGTTTGTCAAAGACAATGTGAAACCGCCATATTGATTTCTTTCTTTCGACGGCAGGAGGCTGGGAACAAATATCACAAGCCTCGACTTGGTGTTCACGTGCAAAAAAAAATGGCTACCGTGTTTAAAATATTGAAGGTTAACAACATTCAGAATATTTTGCGCTCTAGCTACGGTCTGTCTCGAGGGTTTATCCTGAGATACCGTAATGCAACTAAGGTTCTGTTGGGAACTAGCTGCAGAAGACTATTTTCGCTTTCATCAGAGTGGCAAACGAGGAATGACAGTGCTGTGCGGAAATGGTCTGCTTCTGTTGGCGTTGTTGGCTGTCTTTGTGGAACCGTTGGCGTTGCATTTTGTTACGCATCAGGTATGCTACTGAATATATAAATAGAGGCTCTTTGTAATTGTGTGTTTATGTAGGTTATAGGTTAAATCTAAGAGAGAGCAGACGTAGAATATTTGTGTGTTTGTGTATGTTACATATGCAGGCGGGTCCTCTGTCTGATAATAATACCATTGAATGGAGAAAACTTTATGATTTTTAACCTTTAGTTTGCTACTCTTTTTAATTTCTTAGGTGTGACGAAAAGAATGTCGAGGTACGCGAAGGAAAATAACACTTTTGAACTCAAACGGTAGGTTGTCTGTTTTGTTATTTGCCTCAGCTGCAGTCTACCAAACAACTTTGCCTAAATTGAAAAACAAGCCATTTTTATGTCAGCTATTAAAAAAGCTTAACATTTTGATAAATGCTCGTAAATCTGCTATTAAAGATTTATTTGATTTATTACAATAGTATTAAACATTAAAGTAGTTTAAAATTTGACAACATTGACAATTTGGGACAAAATCATAATTTAAGTTTTTGCAAAGTTAAATAGTAAAAGCATAAAACATTCATGTTTCCATTCACAGATCACAAAGGCATAGATCCTTGGCTATGGCCTTGCTTTCTTTTCAATTTTACCCATCCACTTTTATATTGTAAATATCCTTGATCATTATGGTGCTGCATGGAACATTACTAAGCAATCTCAGACATTTACACCAGATAGCAATCTCCATTAATAAGAAATAATAATATACAGATATACTGATATTCTTTTACAGCTTGATAAGTCAGGGCCAAGATATTAATCAGAAACATCCACTGGGATGGGCACCTCTTCATGTTGCTGCTGTTAACGGCTGTGAAAGGTCAGGAATTTTGTAGCAAAAATGAGAGCAAGTAATTTTATTTCCCAGGGCCACTTACATATTTTAATGATGGGAGATATGAAGGATTGCTTTGGGTCTGATATTTGGGCAAAGGGAATTTTTAGGTCTATGAAAAATGTCAGGGTTTTTTGGATCGCTTTTCAGAAGATAAGTAACAAAACTTGTTAATGCAAAAACACTGAGATTTTTTTTGGTATGCTAAAAAATGTAAGGATTTTTTTGGTTAGCCAAATTCTGAAGTTGAAATTGTTTTGGGTATAAAACATGAGCCTCGGACTGACCCCCCTCCCCCCATATGAGTGGGACCCCTGGGATTGTTTCATTTTAATTAAGGTGCTCTTCTATGGTTATTGTATTTTTAATTAGCAATACCCAACATCTTCATGTACTTGATCAGCTTTTTAAACAAACTCTTTTCATCTGTTACAAAAAAACTGGATGCTTCAGTAATTTAGAACTTTAATTACAATCACTATGTCAACCTTGCTCCTGATGAAAAAGGCTAGATTTTTATTGTTCATTTTTTAATTAATAGTTTAATTGAAAATTTAAGCACTACTGTAATTCCATTTTACTAATTGTTTGCATTTTAGGGCAGTTGAGTTACTACTTGAGTCAGGTGCAGACGTGAATATCAGAGAAGAATTTAGTACTGTGTTCAGAACAGCTCAGGTGAAGCGCACAAGATCCATTGAAGGTGTGAACCTAAATTACAATATGATATTTTTATAAGCCTTTCTTATTTAACCAGGGTTCTCAGTACCAATTTCATCAGGCGGCCAAAATGTATCAATAGGTGGCTACATGTTTAGTCAATTATCATCACATATGTGCTGAGAAATGGATTCCAATACTAGATTTCATTCATCTTTGCTGACCAGAAAACTAATGCAAAAATTTGTTTTGAACAAGCTATATCATTTATTTTTAGATACACATTTTTTAAGTCAAAGAGAAACCTTACAGCCACTACAGGTGACTACCTTCGTCTGCACAACCGGTGGAATTCAGCTGGTTGCCGGCTTCTACTGAGAACCCTGTTTAACGTTTCTAACTTTTGATTTCAGGGTGAGTTAGTCTTAAAATTGTTTTCACAAGACGTATTACCGCCATTTGGTATCATGGTAGCTGTGTAATTACAAAGTGACAGTCAGTGTTCTCCCCAAAATTTTTCACCAGTGCAGTGAATAAATGTTTTGAATATTTAAAAATGATTTTCAAATACATGCTGTCATCCAGTGCTGCACACTCTACAAGGGAAATTAGCCATGTGTGTGCATGTTGACTTGAGAAACGTATGTCACTTCCTGTGTTTTGACATAGCTTAGGTAACCAGGTCACAAGAACATGGCAGTTTAAAGGTGGACGATATTTATTAACGAAAAACTCAACAAAATCACAACCATTTCAATAAATAAAACCCAAATTTATTGGCAAAATACTTTCATGAGGCTTATTACTTGAAAAAGGCAAGAAAATTAGGTACATTATGATTTCGTAATAGTGGTACTTTAAAGGCTTGAGTCAACATTGGAAAAAAAAGTCAATAAAAAGTCAAACAAAATAATTTGAAATGTCCTCAACTTTACATAGGTTTGAACCTGGCACCCTGTGACTGGAAGGCAGTAGTAACAATGCTATTGTTAATTTTATAATACTTCTTTTTTTTTTATATATTTTTTTTTATTATACTATAATTATGGTATTACTTTTCAGTGATGATACAAAGAGAAGATGAGTTTAGTGAGAAACTGAACAAAGGAGCAAACTTCTCTGGTTTTACTCCACTTCATTATGCAGCCCTGACTAACAGTTACGAGTGTGTTCTATTGCTACTTAAAGCAGGTATTGCTCTCCATAATGCCCCTTATAAATTTGCATAAATTTGCATAAATTTGCCATGAATAACCTGCCCTCTTTTGAATTGACCATTTGCGCATTTGTAGTAGCCGCTTTCTACAATGACAGCGGACTCAATTTATACAGTGTTAGCCTTGTTTTGTTGTTAAATATTCCAAAATATTTGCGAGAGAAAGCAAGAAGTCACACCTCCAACTATACACGCTGTTGTAAAAACATGTAAAACTACATTGGAATTTGGGAATATTTAACTTCATACTGAGGCTAACACTGTACAAATTGAGTCCGCTGTCATTGTAGAAAGCAGCTACTGCAAA
>JAOBBB020270669.1:0-11009 GCA_025331005.2 Zoanthus gigantus | reverse complement strand
AACACAATATAACACTGCAGAAATTTTCTTTTTAGCTAATTTTATCCTGAAGATGAGCTAATGCTCGAAAACGTTCGGAATAGTTTTATAAGTTTTTACCTTTTATAAATATATTTTATTCTTATTGTATTTGCATGCGATTAGCATATAAATCTATTATTCTTGTTTTCAATTACAACAATCCTCTATTATTATTATTATTATCATTATTATTATTATTATTATTTATTTATTTTTTTTATAATACTTCTTACCATTATTTATTTGTAAATTACTACCATCTGAGTACTAAATAAAGTTGTTGTTGTTGTTGGTAAAACTGAAGAGTAAATCTTCCCTACAGGCTCGCCTTCCAGGACTTTGCTGGTACAATGCGAAGAAGGGGAACTTTATAATGAGGTGTGCCCAGCCAAAAACGGGCCCAATGGCGAAGGTTTGTGTGTGGACCGAAACTTCTTTCACAGCGTTCTGATATTTTACCGGTTGTTGTAAATAATTTTAGAATTTCAAACAAAAAGGTCATAAGGTCTTACATAAGGTCTACATATTTGCAGATTAACAGTAATTCTCAGAAAAATGAATAAAACTTTTAAACTAATTATCGGCAAGTCGCTGGCCATCATCAGTAGCGTACAAAAAACTAGTTGAAAGTGCTATACCGTATTTTGCCGTGTATAAGTCTACCTTTTAACACCAAAAATTCACATTGATTCAGCTGTGGAATATTCTGCACGGGGCAAGGTATGACGTCTTGAGAATGCGACCTAACCGAGGGCCGTTTTACCTAAATTAATTTCTTTTTTAGTATTCTCTTGAAGACGAATGTGTTGTAAATACTGCTATGAAGTGCAATATGTGCGGTAGCAAGCTGGTGATATTTGACGCACGTTCCATGTTTGCAGCTGGTGGAAACAGATTAAAAGTGAGAAATACGTTTTAACTTACCTTTTTGAGAATTCTAATCACCTCTTTTTTATTTATTTTAATTATTTATTCAGATTCGTCACTCATACATATAACATGATAATAAAATGCAGACTCAAAAATCGAAATAATGAGGCGTGACAGGAAGTAGTAACAGGACAAAGTCCCAATTGACAACTACCACCTTTAAATAAAACCATAGGAAATAATATATAACTGCTATGTACAGTAAACAATAAGTCCATTCAAATATATAGTTAAATTATAAAAAATACATGAGACATTCTATGTCCAAATATTACACGGTGGAAGACAAAGTAGAACTGGAAAATGTATGAAGAAGCTTAAATTAAGCTTAAATTATTAACCTCTTTAAAGAGGTTAGATCTTAGCCTTGTCTTGTTTTTGATGTTGAGCTTTTAAGAAATGGTTTTAAGAAGCATCGAAGGCGCATGCATAGAAAAGCGCACGTGCAGTCATTTAAAAGCCTGCAATCCTGTTGGGCAGCGGCCAATCTAATCTTTCATTAGATCGTTTGAGTAAATTCAAATACAAATCTTCGAATGAAAACTCCCCAAAAAGGCTTTTCATTGTCATTTTACTCGCAAACGTGCGTGGGTTCTTTTAATTCCCTCAATAAAATATCGTAATAATTGACCTACGATTTAACGTCTTTATCTGTTTAGTTTAGTTTATTTCATTTATTCCTTCATTTAACATAATAAGTTTACAGGCGTGTGTCCCCTGCAAATAGCGAAGCTAATCACGAGAGGGGACATGGACGTGACTACATATCAATTTAAGAAAAACAGTAAACAATAGACTCGTTATCCGAGAAGACGCGAAGGTCTAAACATTTGCAGATGTTAGAGCAAAGGCAGCACCTTCTCCTCAAATATTTTAAGACCCTGATTGTTGGTTCGGCCAGTATCGAACCCAAGCCTCCCGCATGATAAACTGACGCCTTACCAACTAGGCTAACGAGCGGCAGTTAGCCATATTTTGAGGGGCATGGGTCTTAAAATTTTGAAGTTTTTTTCTTAAAAGGTCTTTAAAAGTTCTTAGATTTCCTGAACTTGAACCTGCAGGAACCCTGATTATCTTTGTTTTTGACCAGGGTAAGGGAACAGAAGACACGTTAAACCGTTATATTGGGTGTAAACTCATGTTCCTGGACATACCCAACATTCACGCAGTTAGAGACAGCTTCGATCGACTTCAGGTTGTGTGTGAGTCTTCATCACAGAAAAAATGGCTGTCCCACCTGGAGTCCACGCAATGGCTTGCATATATATCGGCCATTCTCAAGGTTGGAGCATTTCTAAATGATACTTCGGCAGTTCTAATATAGTTGGGGATATAGAGGATATTACACGGTGGCGTGAACATACGAAGTTTATCTTCGAGTGGAAAAAATATATCACGAATGAGCACAGCGAACGAGTGAAATCTTTTTCCACGGGAAGATAAACTTCATATGTACAAGCCAATTCATGAGTAATTTTCTTTTTACTATATTGATATGAGTACTAGTGTTTCAAAAATTAAAAAAAAAAATAGACGAAAAACAAAGGAATGAAGTCAGCGATATCTTCACTAGTGAGGATATGGAAAATATCCCACTCGTATCCCGGATGTAGTTTCATATCAACTCTACGAGTGACGTATTTTACAGTAGTAAAGAGCAAAAACTAGCCACAATTTGCCATAAAAATGAGGGCCTTGAATGTTTTTTTGTAATCCATAAACAGTACAATATTTGTCAAAACTGAATTAAAAAGCGATTGGTTGGCTCTCAAAAAATGGCTTGGCAACCCGCAGCCAAAATCAGGAAACATATTCGACCATAAAGTTATTGGTCTGTTCATCAAAAAACAAAGGCAAGATTGAGCCATTATCACTGGTTGACATTAGCCTCGAAAGATTTCTCGATTTCACAAGTTTTTTTGATTATATGGGAACATTATAAAAGCAACTGTATAAGTATGTGACTTTAAATTTCGTCGATCTCGTCCTTTCCAAGAAGGCGGCTCAGAGATTCGCATTTTAAAGTCTAGATTCGCAAGTCTACAGCAAAATACAGACATTTTCGACGGAGTGCTATGTGAAAACTGAGAATATTTTGACTAAAAATTCCGGGGTGAAGATGAAGACATTTTTCACCTTTAATATTACTAGGACAACTTAAGGATATATCAAATGTGTATATGTGGTAATGAATTCTCTGAATTGCCTGAATCGCACTATTAACACTGAGTGTCTCATATTACACCACAAAGCTTTTCGCTCGGATTATATTTCGCGCAGTACCAAAATTTGCCGCGCACCAAGCGCTGCGTGAATTCTAGTACTGCGTGAATGTTAATACAAGTAAGGTATATTTAACAATTAAACCTCGAGGACGAATGGACTACGAGTCAATAGCCCATGAGGCCATAGTCCCTGACGCCGAGAGGTCTAATTGTTTTAGTATAAACCTACTAATCGGTCAAAACAAGGATGTACAAATGAAATTAGCGATGAAATCCTCTGATTTTATAGCAAAACGAGGCTCATTACTATTTTGATCCGCCATCTTTTCTCTACTTGTAGGCTATCACAAATAGACCCCTAGTAGAGTAGCCAATCAGAATGCAAGATGCGTAATAGACCACAAGTAGGTTTATATTAACTTTGTTATATACCCTTGGTAATTATTAAATATTTGTTAACTGGCTGACTTACTTAGTCTACCTATTTCTTTCTGTGTTCATACAACTATTGCAGGGATTACCTTTGTGGCAACTTTCGTGATTTCAACATCTTCAATTTTGTTGGCTTTGGTATGTGCAAGAAAGTTGATTACATAAATATCCGTGGTCACGTTGGTGTTTCAACAGGTGCTCAATTTTGGCAGATAAATGGCGTATATGGATTGCATGTCGATAGTTTTTCAACCGGATGTAGCTTTAAACCAGATAAGGGAAGTGTTTTTAGCGAGAATAACTTTGGGTTCTATGGAGAGAGCCCGGTATCACTTAATCCAAACTTCCGCTGCACAGCTTCAGATGAGTCAACAACAAACTGGTGGTTCGGCAGTGAATAGAGTCCATTGGCACCAATGCACTACTTTAATAACCTCTCCAATGACTGTGCTATTGGTGTTGATTACAGACACTAAATCTGACTAAATCCGAATTTGGCTTGTAGCTTCATTGATAACGATTACAAAGTAATAGTAATAATAATAAAATAAGATTTACATAACACAAATTACGTAGAAAGTTGTTGCTTCTGCATGAGGAAGCACCTGATTAAGGTCTTGAATAAGACAAATCATAGTCAGCAGGTGCAAGAGTTTTTTGTATTAACGGGCAGCAGGAACAGAACAGAAGTTGCCGTTTCTGAGGGAGTATTTGGCTGGCAGTTTCTAATACAGCTCGGTAGATGATTCCAGAAATAAGAGCTTAGATAAGAGAACAGTTGGTCACAAAAAGTTGTATGAACGGGAAGCAGGAACAGAGAGCAGTGGAAAGTTGTTACTTGTGAGGGAGCACTTGGTTGACGGTTTCTAATAAAGGTCGGTAGATGGTTCCAGAGATAAGAGTTTGAATAGGAAAAAGCTCGGTCAACAGGAGTTTTGTATGAATAGGCAGTAGGAACAGAGAGCAGTACAGAGTTACATGTGAGGGAGCACTTGGTTGACGGTTTCTAGTAAAGGTCGGTAGATGGTTCCAGAGATAAGAGTTTGAATAGGAAAAAGCTCGGTCACCAGGAGTTTTGTATGAATAGGCAGTAGGAACAGAGAGCAGTATAGAGTTTCCGCTTCTGAGGGAGCACTTGGTTAACGGTTTTTAATGTAGTTCTGTAGATGGTTCCAGAGATAAGGGCTTGAATAAGAGAAAGCACGGTCACCAAGAGTTGTGTATGAATGGGCAGCAGGAACAGAGAGCAGTACAGAGTTGTTGCTCCTGAGGGAGTACTTGGTTGACGGCTTGAAAGTAGGAAGTTCTTCAATGGAGGTTGGTGCGAGGTTGTGTAAAGCTTTAAAGGTTATAAGTAGTATTTTATACTGTATGCGAACCTTGATGCGCAGCCTCTGGAGGTCTCGGATAAATGCATTTATTATGTGATAGAAGCGGTCTGAGTTAGTTACAAGATGGGCTGCGCAGTAATTTGGATTCTCTAGAATTTGATAGGTACGGAGTCTAGCTGACACACAATACAGAAGACTGTTACAACAGTCAAGTTTACTTGTTATGAAAGAATGAATGGCTGATAAGAACTTTTTGATGCGGTTAATATAATGCTCCTGAGATGGTAACTTCCAGCACTGCAAGTTTATATAAAATGTGTTTTGAAGGACATATATTGTTTGGATAGACTCAAGTTCTATCTGGACGACTAAGACGATCACGGCAGTTTTGACAGAATCAAGTTTTATCCGGACGACAGAGAAGACAGCGATAGACGTTCAGTAAAACACGCTAAGGTTTGGAAAACATATTCTCAATCAACTTTATATGTTCTGTTCTCTACAATGCTATACTACAATCTATCTTTTGTTTTTTACAATAGAGATTTTCATTACTTGTTTCATCCATGCTATAGAATTTTATTTTTGATTGACATTTCCTGCCAAATCCTTAACTAATTTAATCGCATAATAGTTTTAACGTAACTAGAGTAAATAATTCTCAAATACCCTCCCCCCTTGACCTTTAAGAGTCAAGCTCTGCACCGATAGTAACTGCATCACGCGCTCGCAAAGCAGCCGCACGTACTGGGGTATCCATATCTGTGCACTTAACGTCTAGAGAGTATAATTTCTGAATTGGCCGGTCTATACATTTGCTTTTCTTCACAATTCTCACTCTTGCTCCTCGCACTACACCATCTTTACCCTGATTAATCTCTTTATTATGGCCATCTTCCAAGTATTCCTCTTACTGCCTTCCTCAAACACTGTCACTACGTCACCTTCTTGGACTAGCTCCACGTTCTGTGCTTTATTTGGCTGATGAAACTCCCTCAAGCTGACTAGATACTCTTTGTTCCACCGCTAAAATGTGCTCAATTCCTACTCAGGTACTTAAATCCTTTGTTGCAGTTCTCTGCAATCCCTACATCTTCAGGTTCTATAGAGCTTCGTCTGGCATACCATCAAGGCGTCTACCATACATTAGGTGTGCAGGAGTCAAAGCTTTCTGTACTTCATTCTCATAAACGTATGTCAGTGGCCTGGGCGATTGTTTAAAGTACTCTCTATCTCTACCAAAACTGTTAAGAGCTCATCATGCTTTTGCCTCCGTCTACACTGTTGACATTAAAATGTACTGCATCTCTCAGACTCTGACTGCCCTCTCGACTGCGTTGACCAAAAGCATTAATGCAAAGCCACTCGCGTCTTACAACCGGAAGTTTAGTGCTTTTCAAAGCCGCGGACGTAATAAAGAACCGATTACTTCCGGCATCAAAAAGAGCCCTAGTATCATTGGAAACGCTTCCATCCCCACTACTAATTACCTTACTAATTACTACTAATTACCCGCTCTGCTTTTTTTGGGGTAATTCGCGTGTCAGATCCCACATGAAAATTTCCCGCAAGCCCTACAATAACATAATTGGAATTCGTCTTCCGTACACAACTAGAGCTTGCCTCCTTCCGTTGTTGGTCAGGCTTAGATTCCCTACTTATTTGGCTAAACCGATTATCCCTCCCTCGTTGACCTTCGCAAATAGAAACGCGATGAGCCCTCCCACAATTAACACAAGCATTGTCCTTAGTTTTACATTCAAAGGACCTTTGGTTTTTTTCGTAAACATCGCAAACATCTTGCATACTTAACTAATAAGTTTTTAAGTTCCTTAATTGTCGTGACCCTTTGACATTTCTCCTACTCGTGTTTTCCATGGCAATGCACACATGCAAACTTTCCATCAGTAATCAACAAGGCGCTTGTCGAGGACTTGCTTGTTAGTGCTCCTGTTTGTTCTTTGCAACAAGACATCTGGTGTTCCTCTCTCAGTTTATTCTCCATTCTCAAGTGGTTCAATAGCTGCTCCATTGTCCAAGACATAAACCCTTTTTGTGTCCGAATGTGATGATGAGCCAAAAGGTATTTGGGAGTTTTTAGAGCCGGTACCACAATTCCAGAAGAAAGACTCTCGTCAACTCCCTGCGCTTTTAATCTCCATCATTATATACAGGCGCGAGGTTAATATGAGCGCATTGGATTACGTCCTCCTTCCCGTATCACTGTTTAAATAGATCAACAGCCACATTGTAATTCGCTGCTGTTAAAGTAAACCCGCCGATTGCAGTTAGTGACGGTTCCATTAAATACATTTTCAAATATTTGAATTTGTGCACTGTGCTTTCAAAAGCGTCCCAGAACTTTGGCCATTCTTGTGCACGCCCACCAAACTTAGGGAAATCCAACTTTGGTAATATTGTCATAGGCTTAACGCCCGAGATGAACCCCGCTTATTAACACTTGAGTGGTCTTGTTGTTGGCGCGCGACCTAATTAAAATGGACCAATCAGAGCGAAGGTGAAACGTGGTTTTGTTTCTCGTGTAATGTCGCGGTGCACATCACAAGCCTTCTACGAAAGCCGAACAGCTGACTTTACTCAAAATTTCTCCGTTTTCTAAAATCTTTCGACCCACAAAGCAATGGAACAATATTTATTGGGCTTTTAGGAACTGATGTTTTTTTGGGATTCGGGAAATTTCTTGGCGAGTAGAAAGCGATTTAATAAGTGATCTCGAAGTAAGTGTGCTGCCTTTAATTGATATTTTTATGAGGGAAGTAACAATTTTTCGAATAATATATCCACCCAGCGGCCTCAAAAGGACAAAAAACCCGGTACACAACACGTTAGAGGTAGATAACATTTAGTTCAAGTTAGATAATAATTTACACGATTTTAGAGAGACAGCAAATTTCCCATTCATTCTCTTATATACTACATAAGTAACAGAATTTTAAGTTTGGGAAGCCTGTGATTGAAAACCCAAATTGTTTGTTGTAGAATAATACTTGTGTGTTTTGCTTCTCAATGAATTTAATCAATCTACTATACATTAATTAGTTTCTCTAAAAGTACTGAAAATTGAGAGAAGTGAGAATGGGCGATAATTGCTAACATTTGACCCCAATCTATTTTTAAAGATGGGGAAAACTCTAGATAGCAATCTTGAATTTATATCAGTATATGGGACAAATCCTGTTATGAAGGAAGCATTAAACACTGTTTCTAGAGGTTTTCCTAATATGTATTTAATTACTTTGAATATTCCAATTGGGATGCTAAATGGCCCAGTGGATTTATTAACTTTTAAGTTTGATATCTCTGTTTCAATTTCAGTAGCTACTGTTGGAAACAAATAAAAACTATTTTTAGGCTGGCATTATAAATATTTATAGATGCCAACTCTCCCGCTTTTGGCAGGAGAGTTACGCTTTTTTGCCTCGTCTCCGGCTATCCCGCTTTGCTACTTAAATCTCCCGCTTTTCACGTCCACTAACTATGATTAAATACTTATTTAATACTTGAGGACTAACAACACGATCGAAGGTCATAATATTAGAAAACTTGAAAGGGTTAATATGTCACCCTTGCAAAACAAAGATCAAACATGGAACGGACTGTTTTAGGCGATTTTTATAGTGCACGCGCTGTCTGCCGTCATCCTCGTATCCCGTTATGGATAACCCACTGCATTGTCAAACTGAAGCAGTTGCGAGAACCGATATTTTAAGTCAACCAGAACAACTTAAATAAAAGTCGACTCATAAAAATGTCTCCCGCTTCTAAGCTCTTCGAGGACTGAAACAGAGTGGAAAAAGACCAATACTTACAAAGTTAATGCCCCCAAAACAATTTTTTTAAGATGAACTCTACAAGAACTCGAAAGCAGAAGAACGAAGGATCGAATAACAAGTGAACACCAACCCCAACACATCTATTATTTGGAAGGCGAAATTTCGAGATGGTTTACTTTTATCTCGTTTTAAGCTGTGGACTTCGAATACATTGGCAGATCAGTATAAAGGCCAAAAAACTAACTCGTACTGGCTTAGTGGTTTTGTCGATACTGTAAATCATGTCTGTTCTGGGGACTTGGTGTTTTTAAGCCAATGCTTGCGCTTCGCAAAAATTAAATGATGGTCGACCATAGAGTTTGGTTTTGCATTAGACGGCCATAAAAAAGCCGAAAATCATATGGGTATTTTTTTTTAATTTTCCGTTTATTTTTTTTACATGCATAGGAATTTTTTTTTTATAAAATACAGTTTAAAATAGAAAATAGAGAATTTATATTTTATATTTTATACAAATTATAAATATAATATTGAAACGCAGTGCGTGGGTAATCAGGTCTGTTGTTTTAATTCAAACATTCAGTAAACAGAATTTAAATCCTATACTGTAATGTGTGTAAAAAAATCTAGAAATGTAAAATACTTATGATATGTGTACATCTGTAATCTAAAATATGTATGGATGTTGTCCTCGGAAAATTCTAGTTTTGAATACACTTTTTCTAATTTTGTTAATTTGGATACTGACGAATGAGAAGCACATCTTTCAATTTGAAAGACTAAGCAATCTGCATTAAAAATTTCTGCGAATCTTCAAATTATACTTGTTTTATAATTTTTTAATTTCCATTTACTTTTTTAATCTTTGAGTTTCAGTCTTTATTTCATGGTACAGTATCGAAATCACTGCTAAAAAGTATTTTCTATTCAATTAATAATTTTCTTATGTCGAAGTCTAAACACACTACAGTAGCATTAGGCCGCATATGCATTTCAGAAAAATTGGGCCCAGGAATCCTCACGTGTTATGGTATAGTGGTTAACATTCCTGACTAGAAAACTAGGAGACGTGGGTTCGATTCCCGCTCAGGGCATATATACCAATTTTTTGTTAACTGTTTAATAATTTTCTACTTTTATGTAGCCAGGTTGATTTGTGTCTACTGATGCATCTCGATCAGTTTCCGTGTTTGTACACGACAAGATTACTTGAAGTTCAGCGACAGTGTAGCTCACATAGGTTAGCCTTGATTCTGGATATATCTTTTGTAGTATAGATCAACAAGTGAGTAGTTGCTAAGTTGTATTTCCGTTATTTTGTCGTTCGGATGTCGTCTTGATATCTTAGTACAATTTGTTTAGATCTATATGAAGTTTGTAGACATTAGCGACTAGTGCAAATCCGCTAAGCAGGCTTAACCAGTTTGCTGTTAAACACATGCTTTGAAAATTACATTCAGTTCTGCTCTAGGAGTCGTTGTGTATAGTTGTGTGTATTTTGCGGCTCTTCGCCCATTTTTTTTTATTTGAATTTTGTTTGATTTTATTTTTGGGCGGACATGGTTGGCGCAGTTGTAAGATCTCTGCCTTCCGACCGCAAGGTCCCCAGTTCGATCCCGGCTCTGCCGAGATTTGAATATTTGTGTAACCTTCTTTTCCGCCTAAGCTAACTCAGCTTTCCATCCTTCCGGGGTAGTTAAATGAGTACCAGCGTTTGCTGGGAGCTAACCTGCGATGGATTAGTTTCCCGTCCAGGGAAAGTCAAAAATTCTCATCCACTTATCACTACAGTCAGTGCAGAAACCAGAGATAAGGGCCGGCTCCATGGGCCACTAGGCTCGTAAAGGATTTAACTTTTTTTTAAGTCAAGTGTAGATAGCACAAATGTGCTAGTAGCTAACTTAAAGCCACGAATAGGTCACTATGGCCACGTTACCATAAAAACAACGAGCCTGATTGCTAGCAGAATGGACAGCTGTTTTGGCCTTTTTAGGCCTTATCAGCATGGCATAGCTAGAAAACAGGCTCAGTGTTTGGGTTAAATGGGTTTTAATTTAAAACCTAGCAAAGAAATAGACAGCCAAAAACAAACTACAGCGTTATGATTTCCCCGTGTTAAAAATAATTATGCGTCTTTTTGACACCGTTTTTAGGAAAATTTTACCTGACTCCTGTTTTGCTGAGGAGTTGTTGTTGTTGTTAATATTAATAATAATAATATTAATAATAATAATAATAATAATAATAATAATAATAGTAATAATAATAATAATAAT